>PJEM01000468.1:10211-94698 GCA_004023845.1 Helogale parvula | reverse complement strand
AAAAATCTTAGCCTGGAGGCGCCTGGGTGGCTCAGTCAGCTAAGCCGTCCGACTCTTGATATTGGCTCCGGTCACGATCTCACAGTTCCTGAGATCGAGCCCCACATAGGGTTCTGTGCTGAAACGAGGGAGGCTACTTGGGATTCTCTCTCTTTTTCTCTCTCTCTCTCTGCCTCTCTGCCCTTCCCCCCTGCCTTGCACACATGTTCTCTTTCTCAAAATAAATAGATAAACTTAAAAAAAAATCTCAGCCTGATAAAATGTGAAAACTATGCATATAAGCGTAATCTATTTATCCGGCTGCGTCTTTTATTTTCTTACCATATACGTTTGCGTTGTTTTCACATCCATTTGGAAAATACTAATATGGTTTCATGCTGCTGCAATTCAACTGCTACCCGTGTTTTGAATGGGCTTTTCTGAAAGTTCATTTGTCATTTGCCTTAGAGGGGGTACAAATTAATACTCTGTTCATGAAATTGCGCTTTAGCTATGTGTTAACGACTGTTCAAATCTCTAGGGCCCCCTTTTGTTTTGTTACTTTTGCAGAAACGCTTCAGCACTTATTAAAATGGTGTCTGGGGCACCTGGGTGTCTCAGCTGGTGAAGCATCCAAGACTTGGTTTCAGTTCAGGTCATGATCTAATGGTTCCTGAGTTCAAGCCCCACATCTGACTCTGCACTGACAGCATGGAGCCTGCTTGGGATTCTTTCTCTCCCTTTCTCTCTGCCCCTCCCCCACTCATGTGCTCACGTGTGTGCTCACTCTCTCTGTCAAAATAAGTAAATAAACGCAAATAAAATTATATCTGCTCAAGTACAAGGAAGAAGGAAAAAATTCTCTCAACTCTAATCACTTAAAAAAGGCACAGCATGTATTTTATATGTATATATATAAATGCATATATATTCATACAATGTTTTACATCAAGTAGATCATGTTTTCTACTGTTAACCTGATTTTCACTCAACAATCTCAATGAAAACTACATTTTTAATATATATTTTTAATAATTTTTACATAAAGAGAGTGCATTCACGGTAGGGAGCAGGGTAAGAGGAGAGAGAGAGAGAGAGAGAGAGAGACAGGGACCGAGAATCTTAAGCAGGCTCCATGCCCAGCACAGAGCTGGATGCAAGGCTAGATGTCACAACCCTGAGATCATGACCTAAGCAAAATCAAGGGTCAGACCCTTAACCAAAGGAGCCACCTAGGCGCCCCAGATAATTATTGTTTATTTTAAATAACCTGCTACTAAGTTGATATTTAGGTGGTTTCTAACTTTTTTGCCATTTTAAGATCTAGCTTTTTTTTTTAATTTTTTTATGTTCTTTATTTTTGAGAGACAGAGAGAGACAGTGGGAACAGGGGAGGGTCAGAGAGAGATACAGAATCTGAAGCAGGCTTCAGGCTCTGAGCTAGCTGTCAGCACAGAGCCCGACGCGGGGCTGGAACCCACGAACCGTGAGATCGTGACCTGAGCCGAAGCTGGATGTTTAACCGACTGAGCCACTCAGGCGCCCCTAACATTTGGCTTTCCAATTTTGTTGTTATTCTTCATTTTAAATGTATTTTTACACTATGTGATATAATAAAGATCGTGGTAGCTAATGTTTATTAAATAGATTCTCTGTTAGGCTAAATTCTCTCCACGTCTTTGGGACTGAGATCCATTTTATTGGCGAAGAAATCGTGGCTTAGAGATGTTAATTCACTTGCCTGCTTTATACCACGAGGAAGTGATAGAGTGAAGATTAGAACCAAGGCTTTACAGCCGGGGCTGGGATTGCCTTGGCCAGTCTCTCTTTGGCATGCAGTGTTTATCATTGGTGACACTGCATTTTAAAGTGCCAAAGACTATTTAATTAATAGAATATTGATTGTTAACATAACTGTTTGCCTGGCGCATAATTATCTGGTAAATATTTGTTAAAGAATGGAAGGATGAATTCGTGCCACTATTTACTCATCCTGTTTTATAAGTGAGATGATTTTCTAGAAGTCATTTGAAAATTTTTATTTTGTATTCAAAATGTAATTGAGATTACGAAGAATGTTAACAAAGAAACCACGGGTCTGAAATGCGTGTATGTTTACATGTGTGGATGTGGGCGTTTACATAGAAAGCACGTGTTTATTGAGCATGCCCATGCTTGATGGTTCTCATTCATAACCTGTCTAATCCTCACTATGTAGCACAAGCGATATCTCCCCTATTTTTTGGAAGGTGAATCTGAGGTTCAGTGAGGTTAAGTAACTTGCCCAAGATTGGGTGAAGAAATCATGGATCCCGGACTCAATTTCAAACTGCTCTTACTCCAGAATTCATGATTTTTACTGCTCCATTATTACTGTAAATCTACATTCCAGTAAATATTTAATGAGCACTTACCAGGTGTCATGCTTTCCATGCTTGGTGCTTTGGTATTTTACGTACAGCAGTTCATTTAACTCTCTCATCAACACTGTGAGGTCCTAACTTTTATTGTCCCCGCACCAAGGTCAGATGGGGGGTGGGGGCTTCTGGGTCTCTGCCATTGCCCGGGTCCTTGGAATGTGCAAAGGAGGGACTGGGTTGGGGTCAGCTGTGTGGTTCTGGAGCCCAGATTCTTTGTGACCATCATTGCCCGAATCCGAAAAGATCACTGTTTGATACAACACGAAGGTTCAAAACAAAACAAAACAGCTAACATCTAATGAACACTTTTAAAAGGCAAGTTTCGTTAGAGGAGAGGCCTTGCTAGGGATTTACAGATTGATGCCTGGAGTTTAAGTCCAATTTTATTTCAAAACTTACAATTTACTGGAATAAAAGAAGAATTAGGCCGTGTGATGGGCCTGCGAGTCCGCTTACTGAGGTCCCTTCCCTGGCCAGAGGTTTGAGAAGGCAAAGGGAATGTGAATTTTCTCTGTCTGCCGTCTGGAATTCTGCGTCTGACTTGGTTGATGCTGCCTTGAGACCGCTCACAGCAGACTGCGGTGCCCGTCGGAGAAGCCTCCTTCTCCTCGTGGGCGTGTGCTCCAGACGCCAGCATAACTGCTTGTAGGCGTGAGGCTCAGTGACACCATCGCACGGCACGGAAATGGCTCTGTGGGAGGTCGTGTGTTTGAGTGTGACCAGGCTGGCCTTCCAGGCCTGATTCAGGCCCTTACTGGTGGATGATATTATAATTCTTATTATTATCATCATCATCACTGTCATCAGCATCACCGTCATCAGCAGTGGTATTTACAGGTTTCTGTCTGAAACCCTGAACACGTTTATGACCACCTCCTTTTGAGAAGTAGTTTTTGAAGTAATAGGTTATAAAATGGTTATATGCTCTTAGGAAAAATTATGATGTAAAATTGCACTTGAGTGCTAGCCCTTGAGGTGTTAAGTGACCGGCTGCCCCCTACGCAGACAGAAAACGGCTCACTTTGGAAACCTCTTATCTTAGTGAATCTGTGAATTATAACGGAAAATAAGAAAAACTCATGTTTTTAACTTTGACTTTGGGGAGATGTACTGAATGTGTCATATTTCATTTTAAAATATAAAAATAGTCTTCACAAAACATTTCCATCTGTAATGTAGTCAGACTAATCATGTAAAAAATTTCTGGATTCCCTGCTTTCTTTCTAAAGAACTCAGAAGTCTTAAAAATAATTTCCGTGAAAATATAAAAATTTCAGCTTTCTTTTATATTGAAGCCATTAAACTATTTCTTTCTATTTTTAATGAGATAATTTTAATCTGTCTTTAAATACTGAAGAAATGAAATAACTCGTTTAGATAGTTTTGATTGTTGTTAGGAGAGGAGATAGTCATTCAAAGAAAGACGTTGGCATTTGAGCTGATGTGGCCTTAGTATTTATTGCATCGTTAATTCTATTTAAAAAATGTTTTAATGTTTATTTTTGAGAGAGAGTGAGAGCGAGCTCATGCGCAGGGGAGAGGCAGAGAGACAGAGAGAGAGAATCCAAATCTGAGCTGTCAGCACAGAGTCTAATGGGGGGGTTCAAACTCACAAACCCCGAGATCGTGACCTGAGCCCAAGATAGATGCGTAACCAACCGAGGCATCGAGCCCCAGGTTAATTCTATTTTTAACTTCTTTAAAACAAGAGTGATTCGAATGCTGAGTCTAAGACCTAACTTAGTATCAGGAAATCAACTCTTTTGAACATGATGCTCTCACAGTTCCTTCTCGTTTGTGCTGTTCCTTATGGTGACCCACTGGCAGAATAAACACGACGATCCCCACTTGACAAGTGAGGAGAGGATTCAGTTGTCTTGCCCACAGCCGATCCTGGGGCACCCGCTTCAGGACCCCCTTACTCCAGCACTTTTCTGTTGCAGCACGACTTTCTCTCCATGCTGCCATTTTGTTACTGACAGCAATGCGGTAGAAAGTCTGGATTCATGGAGCGCAGGCAGCCTTGCCCTACTCATTAAAGCACTTACGAACGAAGGACCCAGGAGGGCCTCCTGCAGAAAGAAAAGACTACCTCCCTCCTCCCTGCAGCATTTCCCTTCTCCTTTGGCCGCTACTGTTTGGGCTTGTTTTCAGACCCAGTTCCCACCTCTTAGTGGATTTGGTCGTAGGGCCAGTAGAACCCTTGTTACTACCCGCTGCGATCAGGAATATGGGGAACCGCCCTCCCTCCTCGTCTTCACGCTTTCAGCCACTCCGCACCACCCCCCTGCGCCAACCACTTCACGCATCACCCACAGCTCAGGCTCTGCCCCACGGCCTACAGGGTTCACGATCATCATGGCTCACACCTACCTCCGATCGTGCCACGCCCATCCTCTTAACTTAGTATTTCTCGTTTAATTCTCGCAACAACTGTCTTGGGCAGGTACTGGCATCCCTCCCGGTCCCCCCCCCCCCCCCCGTTTATAGATGAGCGAAGCGAAGCACAGAAAGGTTATTAAATACGGCCCCCGACGTGCCAATGGACGGCTCTTGGAGGGAAGTGGGGTTTCCCGAGCGAACCGAGCAAGGGTTCTTTCAGGTTAGACCAGGCTACTCAGGATTTAGACGCCATCCTGGTGGCGGGGCGGCTGTCGTGAAGGGAGGGAGCACCACGACGGGATTCTTCCTCCCCTCGCGGAGGCTCTGCGGGTCCCTGCATCTCGCGGCCACCTCCGACCGAGCGTCCCGCGACCCTGCTCCCACTTCACTCCTCTGCTGCCCCCTCTCCTATATCGATCCTGTATTACTGCGTTGGGTTTGGGGGGGTATTTTCTATCAACATTTTTTTTTGTGAGATTCATGTTAATATTTTTAACTGCAGCTCATTCAGTTCCACCGCTGTAGAGTGTCCCATTTTCTGAAAACCTCTCTATTTTATATTGCTGGAAAACCAGACTGTCTCCAGTTCTTGTTACGGTCTTGAAGCAAGGTTTCGGTGCACAGACAATCCTCCTTACGTACCTGTGCAGAGAGCGCATTAAGGCTGCGTCGCATTATCCGGGTCACAGGATAAACGCACCTTTGGCTTTAGGAAAGTGTGCTTACAGATTTTTGTCCAAAGTGATCGTGCTAATTTATACTCCCACTAGCCATGCCTGGAAAAGCATAAAGTGCGTATTTTTCTCTCCCTAGTGTTTTTTATTATGAGACCTCAGTTGGAAGTGTTATTTCATTTATCGTTGGTAAGAGTATCGCCTAATCATCTTATAAAGGAACTTCAGTTACACCGAAGGACACGTATGAGAGAATTAACTGCCTTGACCATGTAAACGTTAATGGAGACAGGACAGCCTTTCCTTCAAAAAGAATCCCAAATAATAAACACAGACGGAACGAAGGAAATAGAAAATCAACATTAGGGCATCTGAGTCCTGCTGCAGGCAAGGCCCCCCGACAAAAGCTAACTAAAATTGTGGGCACCACTTAAGGAGAAACGGGACAACTCGCATCGCTTCAAATATATCCCCCCCCCCCCGCAAATATTTACTTATTCTGTTCGCTTTTAACATACACCCACAAGTCCTTTGACTACCATCCCGGAGGTGGAGCTGAATTCCCCTCCTCTGTGTGTGGGCGGGACTTCGTGACTCCCGTCTCCTGCTGGGTAACGGGAGAAGTAACTTGCCTGCAGAGAAACCTGGGAGGCACCACTTTAACCACGTGATCACAGTTACCCTCACCTCTCCTAAGACAGGTTTGTGTCATACCGCCATAGGACGCCTTGTAAAGGACACTCCCCGTCTGTGGTGTTCTCTCCCCAAACCTGGAACCGCAGCCTAGTCGCAGGAAAACACCCAACAAACACAAACTGAAGGGCGAATGTGCCGCGGTTACATAAAATATTAACATGGGGGAGCCTGGGTGAAGGGTGCGTAAGAACAACCCCCAAGTCCTCTTTGTGTTAAGTCTAAAGTCACTTCAAAATAAAAAAATGTTTTAAATCCAGCGAGGGATCAGAACAAACCTCTGTGTTCCTGTGGTTCATGCGAATGGGGAAAATGTCAAACTAAGTTTTAATATTGTTGTATAAGTAAAACTTCCCTCTATTCCATGTAGACTCAGTACAGTTTGTGTGTTTTTCTGTTTTTTTTTTTAAGTTGCTAATTTATTTGCGGTTCCTGTAGGTCTTACTGTCTTAAAGTAGTTCATTGCTGTATGCGGGAGAAATAAATGTCTCCTGAGGGTTCATACCTTTTTGTTTTTAAGTTTTATTTTCACAGTTTCTATGTGCTAAGCATTACACTTCTAAGATAAACAGTAGTTTTTCACCATGAGAGACGCAAAAGGTGATGTTGATTGCTTTTCTGTTATAAAGATTTATGATACGCTTTCAGCAATAAAAACTGGTATCAGCAGACAGACTCTAAATCTTACGTATTTACAGATCTTGTTAGTTTGTCAATTTGCTTTCAGAGCACGTGGTCATTCAGACCTTGGAGTTTCAGACCTGATGTTGATGTTTGTACCACAGGAGCCCGTAAACCCGCACCCCTTTCCTGCGCGTAACCGGCTGGCCCTTCCCTCTTTGTAACCACACGTTGCGGGAGTTGTCACCAGTGGTTTGGGGGCAGGGTGTATAGAGAACATAATCGGTTAAAGCCAAGTGTTCCTCATAATTAGCTTTCAAACACTGCGGTGCTATTTTAAGAGTGAGGTATATCTGATTCGGCTCGCTTATCCATTCAGTGATTCTACCTGGGACTGAACCAAGCTGCCGTCTGGAACACAGGCCACCGTTTAACCTGGACTCCGGTTATCAAGGTCCCTGCTCTCGGTCCTTTACGTTGTTAAATTTTACATAGACTAAAATACATGGCTCTTTATAAAACGTTTGACAGATGTGTTCTTAAGCGGTACCTATCATTGTAATCGTGTTCTCACAGCATTCTTTGTTCCTAAACACTTAAAAACATGATTGTTTTCTTTCAAGTGTTTAACATCTCTTTCTTGGCATTCCTCTGCATTCCTTTTCCTTCTCTGATCACACTGGATGTCGTCTTTGAGTCGACCAGCTGGCCCCCTGGCCTCTAGGAGTGCCAGCCCAGGCGGCCTGCCCTGGGCAGATGGCGGCGGTTCCCGGCCACCCCCTGCCCCTCACCCAGCCTTTTCCCTGGCTTCCCAGGGAGCTTCTCCCCAGGGAGCCTCTCCCCATGCTCCTCAACTGGCATCCCGTCAGGGCGCTTGCCTTTCCATATTGTTCCGTCCGCCTCCAGGCTCCTGCCCGCCACTCCTTCGCAGGGCACCCCTCGGCCCCTGGTCTGGGCGCAGGTCAGACGGCAGCCCCCGGCCAGCCCACACCGGTGAGGACGCGCTGCTGTGTGTCCCACACCCTTACTGATCCACCCCTTCATCGTAGAATCTCTTCCTTTCTTAGGACCTGACCTGGCTGGAGTCTCTTCATTGAGACTCTGCGGAAGTGTCCACGATCACAGTACGGGCCAGCTTAAATACAAAACATCAGTCACATTTTTTCCCACCTCCTTTTCCACCACCTGTGTCTCCCGCACCCCACAGCGTCACCTGCAGACCTTAGCTAGGGCATGCCTGCCTGAGCGTCACAGTGCAGAGACCTCTCCCCAAATTGTTCAGGATCCTCGCTTTATTATGTACTTGTAAACTCACAGATGATCTGTCGCTTGTATGAATAAACGTATTCTTTAGAATATTACCGGGCCAGCAGTTACTCACCCATGAGTCTTTTTTAATGTTTCTAGCGCGGACTTGGTCTTCTACTTGAGGCTGGCAAGGGTCTGGAGGCTCTTGGCTGTGTTGGACAATGAAATCAGTTAAGAAACTTTTGGGTAGGAACTGCAAATTGGAGCTAAGATGCTGTAGTTTCATCATTATGAAAATATACACCGTATCTCTGGTACATAGAAGGTGCTAAATCAACGGTAGTAAGAGTTGCTGCGAAAATACCATCATCATTGTGTTCATTACCCTTATCATTTGCGAGCAGGGTTCTAAGAGTGTAACCAAGCAGGGTGATGTTATTTCCAGATGGCAGTTGATCCCAAATTCCATACAGTGCATAATGAACTACAAGGAGATTTTCTTACCAAATAATTTGTCCGTTCGGGACTGCCCATACTGTGGTAAAGGGTCTGTTTGTTGTTCTTCCCAGCCTACAGAACATCTTGAGACTGTTGTTAATAGGGGAAGAACAGAGACTCTCCCTGGGCAGAGTTCAAAAACCGAGAATAATTTAGGATCCCCCCTGAGGCTTGCGCAATGGAAAAAAATTCCCTTACATGATGCATATTTCATACTTATATTGTTTACCACGTCTAAATTTAGAATGCAGCATATCTCATATCAGGAGTTCTAACCCAAGGACCTTTGAGGCCAGCTTCTATTTTAGGTGCTGATTTTCCAAAATCAAAGGAAATATAACCATCTTAACAATTTTTGCTTGTGATACTATGCGTGACTCTGAATCCTGCTTCTGTAAAGTATCAGTTTAGTTGATTACCCTACAAATGTCCCTTTGAAATGAGAGTTACCCATAATGGAATCTTGGCTGGAGAAAAAGAAAAAGAAAGTGGTTCTTATTACGATGAATTTTGACTCATGAATTTTCTTTGCATTTATCCTTGGCTTTGGCTAGGGGTTTGTCATTTTGTGGGGCTTGTGACTGTGTTTAAATTAACATCAAACTTTTTTTTTCCAGTTGGCCTCATACATCTCAAGGCTATGTGTTATATATATTGTCAACATATAAAGAAGAGATAAATATTTATCGGACATGTTTAAATAGAAAGTGATATATATAACTTGGAAAGAAGATGCTTTCAGAGCCTAAAAATTAGTGCTTTGGAGAATTCTTTTTTTCACGGATTCTGTCTTTCTGTGCCTTTGCATGTTTTATTCGTTTAGACAGGAAGCCTAAGCTTTTAACTCATTTGCTGTCTAGACAAACGAAAAGAGCGGGGACCGGGGTGGGCTGCGCGGAGAAGAAACCCACAGACATCGCAGAGATTCAGCAGAGTCACCGCACGGTTTTTCCTTTGTGTGTAGATGTCGGTCAGATTCTTGACTCAATTCTGAGATGGGTTTCAAGGTGTGTGTATCACATGTCCAAAATGATACTTCTAAAATAAGGTTGGAGGGAACGCAGTGACTTTACAGTGTGCAAAGTATCAGTTTCTAAAGAGCGAAGCATCTAATGAGGCTGGGGGTTGGTTAGCCTCAGGATGTTAATTGGAAACAGAGGGCTGAAAATTCCTGCTAAATCTTAATAGCGAAGGCAGTAGCTGTCGCTAGAGCATTTATGGTAAATATTTAGAAAGATTCGCATGTGCTGGCTTACTCTGTATGGTGTCCGCAGCTGTATTTTACCATAGAGGACATTCATTCAGGGACGGGACAGTCACCAGTGACCAGGCAAACCTCCTCTCTTCAGCACCGCACTTGGCCCAAGGAGTCACTGCCCTTTAGAAAGTTAGGGTCGAGTTAGAGAGAGAAAAAGAAAACAATGCTTGTCTGAATTTTATACTTAAAATTCTAAAAAGGAGAAGAGACACTTTTCCTGCTTTTGAAGACGATGAAGAGACATTTTTAAAAGACCATTGAACCTGGCATTTTAACCTGTGCGTCAAGCCCCTGGGAAGTCACAGTGAGAAATCATTAACTGTATCCTATTAAAATCCTTAAACAAGAGACCTGAACTAGTCTCATTGATTGAAATATCTTCTCTGTTTCTAATTCAGTGTTTATCCTCCTGTCCTCTGGGGGCACGTCTGAGCAAGAGATGCCCAAATGTGTGCGCTGCTCTCCCGTTCTCTATCAGAGGCCGATCTGATACTACCCGCTAATTGTATTGAGGGCCACAGCTTAGAGCATGTTGGAGTTGATCTGCTTTTTTAAAAACCTACTTATTTAATTAAACAAGGGAGTAAGGTTTTCTAACTTATTCCCAGGTCTTTGAAGACAGTAAGACATCCCTAGCACTGCCCGGATTTATCCTTTAGCAAGCTCACTTACTTTGAATGCCATCAAAACCAAAGATGCCTCTTGATGTAGTGAGTCATAACATATTAAAAGTATTTTTAGGGAGGATCATCTCTAGTATGTAGCCATGAGAGAATGTGTACACTTACTGTTGGATGCCTGTTACATGTATGTGCAGATCTCTAAAAACTCCTCCTGCGCTCCTTCATGGCACGTTCCCAAATACATCCCTGTCACGGCCCTGCCCCACCTGGTCCCATTGTAGTGAGTCTGCCCTCTGTCTTAAGTCCTAAGTGTTTCTCTTCTCAGAGTCTGCTGGCGTGGTTACTGCTCCCCGGTGGCGTTTCATTCTCTGTGCAGTGAAATCTCCTGTACTCGTCACTCAGATCGGAATGAAAATTTTACATGGGCGGAGAGACGATGGTTGCGGAGGGAAAGTCTTTGCAGGGAACTTTCATTTAAATTAAATTTTAAAGTAAAGCAAGCTTTTCTTTTTTAAGGCATTGATTTTCAAAAAATAAATGAACCAGTGGCGGCAGAAGTTACATCATTTTGGGGGTGCTGGAAAGTACTCAGTATTCTGAGTGATGTCACATACTGAAAACCAACTTGAGAGCTAGCTTTTTACCAAGTCCCCCTTGTCCCGGCAGAATACTGAATTTCCGGGGTCCGAGCCCAGGAAGTCAGTCATCGCTTCACCCATGCCTCCATCAACGCAAAGCAGACCTGCAGAGGGAATGCTGTGGGGCCGGGGCACTCGAGCCCCTTAAAAGAGTCCTCTCCGCAATTACCTTACCTGCCAGCTTTTCCGCAAGATAAATGAAGCACTGTAGCTTGAAGGTGCCTTGGTCAGAATGAGATGCGGGAAGGTCTCTGTGTTCTTTACAGGCATCATAGATCTGATAGTACTTATGAAGGAAGAATAGAGTCGGTGCCCTGCTGACTAAATTGTCCTCCAGAGGAGTATTAGTTACAGAGCTTCTTTGTTAACTAGGCTGAATGTTTAAGCCACTGTTGAACTTCTTTTATTAACGTGTTTTAAGAGAGCTACGCGTGCGGATACCCTAAGTGTCTGCGGGGCGGGAATATTTCTCTATAATTTACATATAAAAGGTACGTGTATGTATAATAGTAATATAGAAATTATATCTTTTTATTACTCTTCTGTTGCACCGAGGTCTAGTCAGCACTGAAATTCTGATGACATGTTGAACACTAAGAAAGCCACCGTTTTTATATTTTTCTCTCGGTATTTCCTTGATCAGCTTGTTGAATAACAGAAATGGTTTTCATGCTTCCGCAGCTTGAAGGAAGCCCTCCTAACACGCATCCGTGTCACCTGTTCAACCATAACTCAGAATTTTAAGGGAGGACAGGGAAGGAATTTATAGGTCGTGCAGAGAATTTTACACATTTCCAAATAACAATTTGGTTGCTTTTTTTTATGAAGAAAGATTTGCATTGGATTATTTAACTTCAAGTAATGATGTTTAAAAACTTGAATCTACGTCAAAGGCTTTTCTGGGTTTATAATCCATGTGTAGTATAATAAAAGATAATAGTTTTATATCTAGTTTTCTATTAAATTTTTTTCCTATAAAGAAGCAGGAAAAGCCTTTGTCTTCCCCCCCCCCCCGCAACTGTTTTCTGCCCAGTGGTCATTTATTGAAGATGCACATTTTGTTAGGTGTTAGCACATTGACACGGGGCCCCGGCCATCCTCACGGGGGTGCCTGGCTTCCTCCGCTCCTACAAAGAGAATGCAGCTCTCTCTAACTCCCATTCAGTATTTTCCGGGTGGAGGTAGATGTGGAGTCAGTGCCTGTTCTTGGTGAAGTTCCCAGGATTCCTGACATGCAGGGTGTCACCATGTGGTTCAGCCAAGGTCTGTCTCTGTCCAGTTTACCCCAAGGAAAAGGCAGAGACAATAGAGGCCATACTAGAAATACCTCAGCTCTGAATCAGGGGTTAGCTGACTTTGTCTGAAAGGGCCCCACAGCAGATAATTTTAGGCTTTCCAGGCCACAGGGTCTCCATCAGAGTCTCCTTCATAGCCCCAAAGCGGCCGTGGACCATACGGAGAGGGATGGCGGCGACAGCGTTCAATAAAACGTTACGGACAATGAAATTCAAATTTCAAGTATTTTTCATGTATCCCAAAGTATTACACTTGATTTTTTTTTCTTAGTCATTTAACAGCATTCGGCTTGTGCCAGAGCAGACACTGGCAGGGTCCAGTCTGAACCTCCAGGCCAGAGCTGGCAACACCTGCTTTGGCGAGCCCCACCTATGTGTCCCTTTGAGTTCTGTGGATTGGTTACATCCGGTTAGGAGGGGGATGCCTTGTGAGCAAGTACGTAACCCCCAAGCCCTCTTCTACACCCCTGCACTCGCCCTAGCTCTGAGGCTGTGCCCGGGAGAAGTCCGCGGTGGGCCTGGGGAGGGAGGGAGGCCGACGTGTGCGTGCATACACTCTGCTAATGTCAGTCTTATTTCTAGAAACTCAGAGAACTAAATTGCCTTGATTTCTGAAGTGTGACTACCTTATACATTGTATATAGCATGTCGCTTGCTTAATAACCTTTCTCTCTTTCTGATTCCGCTTTGCAAAAGGTGTGCTCAGTTCTGAAAGTCTGAATTGAACTGTTGTTGAACCGGGTAATCAAGTGAAATCTAGTGTTCTATCAGCTGAATATGTGCAAAATCGTGCAACTTATGTGCCTGAGTAGAAACGTTTATATATTTTATTCCATGAATTCTGAAAATATGTTTGAGTTTTCCCCATTTTATTTTGGAGATTTGATGACACTTTCTCTGATACTGTTGTTTGTTATTGTGTTTATTACTCTAAACCTAGATATGAATCTTAGATGTTACTCCTCTTAGCATAAGAAATTTTTGTTTTCTATAACATTCATTTTTGTGAGGTTTTATAGCTATTTGAGAATGTATTTTTTAATCACTGGCACTTTTGCTGTTAAGAAAGAGAAGTTCGTTACATGATGTAACAGATGGTTAACAGATGATGTTTCCAGGAGACCGGGATCCTCGTCCTGAGTTTGCTTTGTGACATTTGGGGGGGACCCTGAAGATGCACACCCAGCTGTGCTCTGCCTGGTCCCATTGGTGTTTCCTGGTCTAGATTCAGTCTACCTCTACCAGTTTTCAAAGCCCTAGTTTTAGAAGTCCCAGTAGTAAGCAGTGAGGTAAAATTAAACATGAATAAAGTTGAATGTGGAGAGGGTATAAATTAGAATTAAATATGCTCTGTAGACAATAGCAGAACCTGGCATTTCTGATCCCATTCGACAGCATTTACTCCTAGACCATCCAGACAAATAATTTTATGCTGCAGCCCAGCCTTTAGAACTCAGCCAGCACTAGCTCCGGGCCGCCCACCCCCCAGACCTCCAGACTCTCAGCAGCCTGGAAGCGCCTGCCGGTGGGTGACCCATTCTGGGCCCTGGCCCCACCGCCGCGAGGAAGGCCGAATGAAAGTCTTTTCCTCTTCCTTTCTTCCTGACGAGGGTGCCGAAGATTCCTCTCTCAACTTCCCTTCATCCTCTTGAAGGAACTGTTCTGTCCTCAGTGGTGGGAACTTTGACAGTAACCGACTAACTGAGCTGCAGTTTCTGTGTCATCAAATGGTGATTTTAATAACTGCCTTATTGGGTGTTATGAACAGATTCTAGTTGGCATTAAAAATTGTTTGTTTAGCTTAAAATTGTTAATAAAAAGTAAGGCATGACATTAGAACCCACTTCTGCCAACATAACCTCAAAGGGATTTATTTTCCCAGGTTCATACAAAAATATACACAGAACTATTTTATCATGGTGGCACTTACAGTCGCTTAGGGTGTAAGCATTTCTTACCACGAGGTCTGGTTCAAATGTTGCTGTGCCATTCAAATGTAACAGTTCGAAATTCACATAGTCCGTCAACATTGACTCTAAATAGAAGGATCCCGAACTGTAGTTTCCAGTTTATGGAAGCCATCTTCCATTCAGATGGTAAGTCACCACCCAAAGTGCTGTTTCCTGTAACTCTTGGAACAGGTCTGCTGGACTAGGTGCTGACAGTTAGAGGAAAGCTGTCAGACGGTTTTGTGAAACAGGGGTGTACGCCTTTCTTCACTTTCTGGGGATGGGCCAGATCTTAGGGTTCAACTCTCAAGAGACCTCCTGAAAGTCTTCTAAGAGCGAGGGGCCATGCTCTGAATTGGGGGTATTATCTGGAAAAACTGTTGTCTCTGAAAGGGGCAGTGTTGCGATTTCATTCTTGATCAGGCCTGGATCCAAGCGTGTTACTTTATGCATCTGTTGGTGTTTCTCTCTCAGGACCTGTCTGGCTCCATTGATGACCTGCCCACGGGAACGGAAGCAACTCTGAGCTCAGCAGTCAGTGCGTCTGGGTCCACGAGCAGCCAGGGGGATCAGAGCAACCCTGCGCAGTCGCCTTTCTCCCCGCACGCGTCCCCGCATCTCTCCAGCATCCCTGGGGGCCCGTCGCCTTCTCCCGTCGGCTCTCCCGTGGGAAGCAGCCAGTCCCGGTCCGGCCCAATTTCTCCCGCAAGTATTCCAGGTACTCATTCCTTCATACTTACTGTTCCACCCAGCGCTGAAGACGCACTGGGGCTTTCCGATGGCGACGTACGTTCTGTGGTTGGTTTGTTGGGTTTTGTTAAATATAAAGACGTGGTGATGAAACCACGTGGTAATGGAACCCATGTCAGAAACATAACTTCGAGAGTCCCAGTTGCCAAAGACACTCTACTAATGAATAAACAGTAAACACTCAATTAATCAAATCACCAGCTAGTTTGATGTTTTGGGTTTGGACACTGACCTTATGCCAGAAAATTATTGATATTCTCAGTGTCTGTTTTGTAACGATTCTGTGCATAAGGTTGTCTGTTGAGGAGTGCCACCGGGGCAGATGGTGGACAAGGATCAGGGTTCTATTTAACTTATTCCATGTTAGTTTCTAACACGTTCAGTGCTTGTCCTTGCCGGTGTTGTGCTGGCCGGGCACACACTCACGCCCCGTCCCTGACGGAGACCCCCCTCCTCGTTTTGCTGAAAGGAGTTTGTGTTCCAGTGAACGAGCGCTTGCGTTCAGCCAGTTCAACAACCGTGCTTCGTCTGTATCCTTCGCCCTCTTCATTGTGTACGTGGGTTGTCTGTCTGTCTGTCTGTCTGTCGCGTCACACTCCTCCAGCTTTCTCCTATCAACATCACCCGTTACTTTTATCAGCAGACTAAGTGTAATTTTTTCCCACGTAGCTTTTGCTAACATGATCTAGGCAGCTGCCGGAAAGTGCCTTTTACTAACCTATTAAAAAGAATATTAAATTGTGGATAAATCTTCTGATGGTTTATTCTGTTCTCTTGAAAGCATGGGTGGTAGTTTTACCCCTTCTTACCATTTTACTCCTTTTATATTTAAAAAATGCTTGTTATGGGATGTTTTATATATAAACCTATATATATATTTATATATGTAAACATGTGTAGCATGCTAATGATGAGACATAACTGTTGAATGAATATTCATGAACCCGCTGTCCAGTTTAGGAACTGGAGTGCGGCCAGTATTGCTGTGTCTGCCCGTGTGTTCCCTCCTCATCGTTAGTCCTGTTCTGCTGGCCGCAGATACTCTGTGAATAGTTTTTTTAATTGTTCTTTTGGGGTATTTTTTGTTTTGGGGGTTGTTTTTGAAGGACTTTATTATAAAAATTCATAGAAAATATAGCTTTAATTTTCTTTTTTAATTTTTTTATGTTTATTTATTATTGAAACAGAAACAGAGCATGAGTAAAGGAGGGACAGAGAGAGAGGGAGACACAGAATCCAACGCAGGCTCCAGGCTCCGAGCTGTCAGCACAGACCCCGATGTGGGGCTCGAACCCACAAACTGTGAGATCATGACCTTAGCTGAAGTCGGTCGCTTAACTGACTGAGCCACCCAGGCGTTGCTGTATATCTTTAGTTTTATTTAGTTTTGAGATTTATAGAAACATATTTGTAGAAATGTAAAGAATAACTATGTAGTGTGTCTACCACACAGATACACTTTGGGGCACGTGCAGGGGTTGCTAGTAATAATTACAGGACAGCAGGCATAAGCTAGGAAGATTCTTGGCAAAACAGAAAGTGTGGGTACCCCATTCAGACTGTAAATGGTTCCTACAATTTGCTTTTTTGACTAAATGTTCTGTTTCTAAGGTTCATCCACATATTTTGAGTTAGGCATTTTGATGTTAACCTTTCTTTCAAAAATATGTTTGTCCTCACCAATATTGTAATGAAACCTGTTTTTACCCACCTTTTTAACATCTTTACAGTTCTGAATACTTTATATTACAGAAATCCTTAGGCAGTTTTTGGTAGTAAGATGGGTTTTGAAGCATCAACTACCTAAACATTGGGAAGTCATATGTAAAGTATCATGTTTGTGAGGCAAGAACTCCTTTCGAAAATTGGATCAAAAGGACTTTTCTAAATAACTTCAATGAAAATTCCTCAGAGGTATAAAGATACTGTAGTGTTTTATTTAAAACTGCTGACACAGAGAATTCACAGTCTGATGATTTTCATACATATGGTTATCATTCCAGTGGGGATTTTGAAACTCCTTTCTCACTGTTTGGGTTTTGATGTGTGGAGCACATGGTACCGTGTACTGTGGAGGGCGTGACTCAGCAGCTGGACTGGCTGCAGAGTCCGGGGCTCAGTTCTCTGTTGTGCAGCGTAAAGTTGGTCAGCAGATCACGCTTCTGCTGACCGTTAGCCCCATCCCAAAAGAGGCCTGTTCTCTGTAGTCACTGCAGGTGAGGGGCTGGATAGGATTCTCTCTGCCAGCTTCTCGGGCAAGTAAATTTGTAGCAGAATGCTTTCAGGTTTTTTGGGAATGTTGTTGAAAGCATACAGTTTGTTTTTAAGCTTGAGTCTGAAATGCTAAACGCCCAAGGCCTACATTTTCATTTCACACACGAGTCTGGGTCCACTCCTCTCCATCCATGTGGCACAAGGAAGACACAACACAGCAAAAGTTCACTTTTGGTGGGGAGGAACGCTCCTCAAGTAGGTCCATAACCATGTTTGCTGAGTGTGAAGCTGCAGCGTCCTGGGATCATAGAGAACGTGGCAAATAGAACATTCCGTTAAAGTGCGTGCTATGCTAAGAGGGGTAACCAGCTGGGAAGGCTGGTTGGCCGTTTTGGCACCTGATCCCTTTTCTCCTGGGTGGAATCACAGAGAACACGGCAACTGGATGGCCTTTATTATAATCATCTGATCTCACCTCACTTTATTGCCACTTACCAGTTGTATAGCCTTGGACAGGCCTGTACCCTCTCTGTGTCTCAGTTTCTACATTTGTAAGGCTAGTAGCTATCTCCTAGGGTTCCTGTACAGATTAAATGTGTTGATGCCCATAAAGGAGTGGCGTGGTAAGCGCCCAGGGCGTGTTAACGGTCACCGTGGCCCCGGCTATCGGTCACTGAGGCCCGGAGGCCCGCCCTGTGTGTCCAGAGCAGCACAGGTGGCTTGGACGGCAAGTCTTCTGAGTGTTCATCCAGGGGTGTACTTGCACATTTCAGAAGACACGCATCCAAACCTTCCAGTGATGATTTGCTGTGTTTACTGAGGTTACTCTAGACCTGCTCAGAGCCAGCCACAAAAGCGTAATGTATTTTTACAAAGTTGAATCATTTTTCTTCTAACTTGAAAAAAAAATTTTAAAGACGGCAGGTTAGTGGTTGGCCTTCTTGGGGATTAGGTGTGCGAAAGTCAAGGGGAAACCAGCTTCTGCACCCTTGCTTCCGAGATCGTAGGCAAACGGGTGCCTGTGTGGGGTGATGAGCAGGCAGTCTAACACAGATTTAACCATAGATGCAGGACAAAATGCGGGGCTCTGTCTCCCATGTTTTGTATGTATGGAGACAGCATCAGCTCACTGATCAGCACCACCCTCTCGGCGCCCTGAGCCATGGCTGCCCCGGGCAGTTGGGCAGTTGCTCGTTGGACAAGGACGTGGGCCAAATGGGAGTGAAGTTCGGGCTGTTCTCCTGTGGGAAGGGGCAGCCTTTTTTAACTCACACGGAGGGGCCACACCTCTCTCTGCAAGCTTGCCCTGGACCTCTTGGGGCCCTCCTCCAGGGCTCGAGTCCAGACACTACCTGGTTCTCCACTCTGTTCCCAAAGCTAAGGCTGGGACATTTATTAGTATTTTTTTTATAGTTTATTTATTTTTGAGACAGAGAGAGACAGAGCACAAGTGGGGGAGGGGCAGAGAGAGAGGGAGACACAGAATCTGAAACAGGCTCCAGGCTCTGAGCTGTCAGCACAGAACCCGACGCGGGGCTCGAACCCACGAACCATGAGATCATGACCTGAGCCAAAGTCAGACGCTTAACCGACTGAGCCACCCAGGCGCCCCAGCCCAGGACATTTAAACATCCGTTTCTGATAGATGCTCATCCTAAATCTTAAATGTTGTTTTCTTTAAGGGGATTTGTTAAAAATCATGCATATTTTTGTTGAAAAACATTTGGTCTTCTCTTTCCCGCCAGCTAGCCTATATGCACTTGCTTTTTTCCTTTTTGTTTAAATGTATTTGTGTAAACTTGGTCACAGGAAAACCACATTTTAGGGATAGTCATAAAGTTGCTTGTTTGTTTTTTTTAAATTTAACCAAATGCAAAGACACTTTCCCTTAGCGAACAACCAGGCCCATTTAGTAATCTCAGCTGCTTCTCTCCCATCCCTAGTCCTTATGTTTAAATTTTGTTGATCCACGTTAGATCCTAAGGTCATGTGCAATCTCCTGCCCTTTGCTTCTGAGTCTGTCCTGATGGAGGAAAAACAATCCCGCAGCTTCCCGCACCGGGCAGGATCCTCACCTGGCGGCTTTCCGGAACATCTGTTTGGAATGTCCCTCATTGTTTTTCTGCCTGTGGTCTTGTGCCTTCTTTTCTCCCCCTTCCTTCCTCTCATTCCTTGCAGTCACTCGTTTTTCCTGACCTCACTTCTCTCCATCACCTCCTCCTCGAGCCTGCCACGGCGTCGCCCTGTGTCACAGATTGACTCTTTCGATCGTTGTCTGTCCAGCAAGTCATTGTTCAGACGCGCAGCTGAGAGCCCGAGGCCGCAAAGCCGAGTGTGCGGGGCCTCTCCCTGGTGCTGCGCCCCAGGGTTTGTTGCGAAAAGAGCAATCGTTTTTCTACGTCGCTGTCCCGGAGAACACAACTAACAGCCCAGGAGAACTGTCGCAGAGGTGGATACGCAGGAGCCCAGGAAGGCATCCCGAACAGGAACGGCTGATTCTGTTTCTTGCCCCTGAATCCGTTTCTCCACCCCCCGCAAATCTGCCCTCCTCCCACGCTGCCCCACGAACACTGTGAGTGTCACGGGAACAACTACCGTGATGCGCTCCGGCACCACGTCGGCCCTGGCGCATCCCTGACTCGGTGGGGCTTTTCCTTCCTGCGTTCTTTTGAAAAGCAGGATGGAGATTTTCTGTGCTGAGCAGCCACATGGATTCTCCCTTTGTCTGCACATTCCTGGGCCCCGCACTGCACCAACCCCTGGTTAGAAGTTAAAGGATTTCAGCCCTGGTTGTTTCATCTCAGTGAGCATCTGAGAACCCAGACGTAGACGTCACTGCCTCCCCTAGTGCCGTGATACATTCTCTGGTGTTTTGCTTATTGTTTTCATTTCCTTCTCCTCTTTAACGCTGGTGTATTTATACTTAGAGACGGAAATGAAGTGCCTTCAGCTTTCTAATTGGCAGCATGCACGTATATGTACATTTACATCAGGCAAATCCAATGTCGGGTGCGTTTGATGCCGAGAGGTCTGAATTAGGCACTTGGCTTCCCTTCTAACAAATGGTCCCACCCCACCTCCCTTTGGCTGCTTCCTGGCTCGCATCCTACTGTTGTTTACCTCGGTTTTAGGGAAATGAACTATTGGGCCTTGAATGCATCGTGCAGGCCTCACACTGGGCCTGATTCGCCCTAACATGTAGCGGAGCTGACGCAGCACAACATCAGGCTAAGACGGAAGATTTCCTGGATGTTAATTCCACCCGTCTTGCCTCCAGAGCCAACCGGCCCAGTTGACTAACAAAGCAAAAATGTAAATAAGCCGAACTTTTTTTTAATTTTTATTTTATTGGCTAAAGGCTTTTGTCAGCTTTTTCCGCCATGTGCTGCAAGCAGCCACAGTGTTGAAATATTAAGCAGGGCACGCATCCAGCGGGCGGTGGTGATGGGCAGGCGAGAATTAACCGCTCACAGCCTGGGCAACATTTCTGTTTAGAAAAACTTGAAATGTTCAGACTGCTGAGACTAGTTCATCAGTGGTATTAACAAAGACCTAAGGATAGTAACTGTAAACCCCCGAATAGATTTCCCTCGTCTTTTTCTTTTTGTTTTTTTTTTTTAGAACTTGGCATCTGCACCAAGTCCAATTCAAAGTCCCTTTCATCTGACAGGAGAAGGGCTGTGGACTGTAATAGCCTAGTACCAAAGATACAAAACTAGGTATTCACGGTAGCGTCAGGACGAATAGATGTTTGTTTTCATGGCCAGTCCTTCTGGCTTAGTCGCAGGTATTTATTAGGAGACTGATCAAAGATCGTATCCTCCTGGCCATCACAGGCAGAGAGAAAATAGAGGTGCATCAGATCTGAAAGTAGAACTCTCTCTTTTTAAGTTTTATGCGCCTTGCTGTTTGAGGTCTCGCCTCCCACATCGCCCCTCCCCAGCTGCGCCGCTGGCTGGCCGAAGGAGACTGGGCAGCCCCCGGGTCAGGGTGGTGTAAGAGGTGCCAGACCGTGAGGGAGGAGGGCCAGGTGGAGAGAAGTCTTTCATTCATTTTTCAAGAGCAGATCGTTGGCTCTTCATGCCTCCCTCCTCTGGAAGCCCTCCTCCCCACCCCCTCTGCGGCCGGCTGGAGCATCTCCCAGGGGCACATCTGCAGGCAGCTTCCAGGACCACCTTCCTCTTCTCTGGGGCGCTCCCTGGGAGCAGAGCACCCGGCCCCGTCACCTCTGCAGACTCAAACCCAGCAGGTGGCTTCAGTTGCATCCTTCGGAAAGGAGCACAGGTTTTAAGAGCCTGTAGAATAGTCTGCCGGGGATCCCCTCCCCCCCATCCAGAAAGCCCTGGTTGCTCTACAGTTAAGCCTGATTCTCTGAAGCATTATCATGTCTGTTCCTGGATGGTGAGGGATGCTTCCAGCACGGCCGCTGCTCACAGTGGACCTGCACCCACCCTCTGGGAAATCCGAGATACTCAAAGACTGAATTCCCAGAAGGGTGGCACATCTCTGATCAACTATGGAAAATGTAAACTCCTTGGGCAGCACCATGGAATATTCCGAGCTCTCCCATGCCAGGGCCCACTGGCTTCTCCCCTCCGCTTAGCCAGTGAGAGCTGAGATTTCCGTGTGAGCTGCGGGAGCTGCACAAACAAGAAGATATTCTGGTCAAAAAAACTCATTTTCTTGCTTAATCTGACATTCAGACAAGCAGATTCTGGAAGGATGCTATAATGGGAAAGAGAAAAATGAATTGCATTTAGGAGTTAGTCATAGGCTGGAGTGAACAGGAAGGATTTTAGCGAGAGGAAATGATAGTTCCTGGTCTAATTTGTCAAGATTAGTACCTATAAAATGAACACCGGAGGGGGCGAGCCAGTCTCTCTGGCTTGTTTAATCCATTCCTGTCAGGTTTTTAGAACTCTTGGGGCTGGAGCCTTAACCCATCCTAAATAAATAAATTTCCCACTCTTCAGTTTATCTTTGCTTAAAACTCAAGGTAAGATTCTGAGTTTATTTCACTCTGTGTAAGTGGTTCTAAACCGTTTCCTGCCACGATCACATCAGCCGCGTCTCTGAAATGGCACCGCACAGAACGACACACTTTTTCCTTGAAAGTCTGCACAGTCCCCCTACCTGGTAGTCTTATTTTAAAACATCTATCAAGTGTTCCGTTTTGGCTTCTCTCGAAGTCGAAATCCTGCAACAGCTTGTTGCAAGGAAGATGCATGCCGCTTATTGGCAAGCTGAGCAGGAAAAAAAAAATTCCTAAACACAAAATGCCATTGATATATCCGTGTTTTTAATCTATAGCAGCCTGGAAAACATCAATTCAGCAGTTCTACAAACCGTGGGGAACTTCAGCCAGTATTTCCGCCCCCCCCCCACAAAGTAAAACTATTTGTATGTTACACAAAACAGTAATTTCAGACCCATTCCAAATGATGCTTAGCAACACTTGAGAAAACAACGACGTATTTTGTCTTTGCGAGAGATGGGACTGCACTCTGTGGGCCTGCATTAGGAGACAGGAGAGCCGCCCCTTTGAGGGAACTAATTTAAGATTCCGACCAGGAGCCCGGTTGTGGACTCGGCACTTTGGTCATGGGTGCGCCCCTCCTGTTGTAGACATGGACCCTCCACCACATCCCTGCATTCACGCGGCCGCCCCAGGGTTCGGAGCTTCCCCGTCCTTGGGAGGCCCCCTCCTGACCCAAGTCAGACATTTTGATCATCGTGAATGAGCATTTCTTCTTTCTTTCCAAAGACAGAAATTGTTTCAATTCTTCCATCCCAACAAACATCAAACTAAACGTTTTCCACTTCTTCCCTCGCAGTCAGAAATAAGAGAGCATTAAGACACGTCAGAATACACATTCCCAGTGTTTGGGGAAACCAAACCACCTGGGAACATGTATTTCATGTGTATTAAGTTACGTAGTTAAGTTTCAACTTTCCTCTCATTGTCCATTCCCTGTCTTTGGTCTTCTGCGCCTGAAAATATAGGGAAGTACATGCCACCAGGGTAGTATTTTGGTCTCATTCTCGCTCTAGAAGATAAGCAATGACTAATGTATTTACATAGTCGGTCCAGCCGTCCACACCCACTTCTCCATTATTTTTTTACACTGTTCACCGGAGAAGCACTTGAGTCGCCTTGTTTACTGTGTGATGTCATTTCTCAAGCTGAGTAGACTGTCACCCCTCTAAACTTGCGCTTAACTGAGTAATGCTGTGTCTTGAGTCAGCGGAGTGCCACTGCAGTTGAATTGCTATTGGCATTGACCTGTGTTTTCTGTCCTCAGTGGGAGCGGAGAATGAATGGAGGGGTACCAAAGCTTTTGTGAACTAATTTTAGCCCAGAAGTAAAAGTCTCACAAATCATCTGACTACTCGTTTTGGAAAGTGGTGATAAAATGAGTGGTACTTAGAGTCAAGATGTCCCTAAAGCTGACTTCACAAACTTGTGATCTGTGTTCCTGTATTTCCTAAAGGGAATAAATACCAGTTGTGAAATGAACAAGACCATTCTGCAGCGGGCATCAGGTTTATTTCCGTATCTTCTGATAGCCCCGGAGCCAGGATTATTATGATGTGTTGATTGATTATAGCCGTTAAGTCTCTTACTAATCAGTTTCATCACTTACTCTCAACTCACACACTCGCACCTTTGATTTCTCTTCCATAACAGGGTGATACGGGTTGTCATTGACTAATGAAGAACAGAATTGGTTTCGGCATGAGACAAACGGAATGCCGACACCAATCCTAAAATGCATTAATCTTTAATAATTCACATCTGCATGTTTATAAATGATATAACCAGGGATTGTTAATGTTGATGTTCTCCCTTCCAAACAGAAAGTGACACAGGAGTTTGTGCTTGCAAACTGCACTGAATGCATAATGCCGAATGCCAAGAATGTGACCTTGCTGAGGATGCCAAATGTATTCGTTCATTGGATGGTGTTTTGAAAAGAAGCATGTTGTACTTTTGCTGTTGGATAAGTCAGGTGGTTTCCTGAGAAAGACCACCTGGCCCGATTGCTGCGTTTCCTTCCGCCCTGTTTATCGTTCTCTTCTTTCCTTCATTGATTCGGTTGAGTGCTGAGTACATCTTACGCTGCAGGCCTGTTTCTAGGAACTGGGGACAATGCACTAAACATAAACGACAAAGGGCCCTGTCCTCATGAAACTTACATTCCAGGAGGAAAGAGGGGAAATGAGTATGTAATTTATTATCAGGTATGCTTGGGGCGGCGGTGGGGGGGGGGGTGAGGGAATCAGGTTGCTTCTCTCAGATAGCAGCGATTCGGATCAGTGTCTCTTAGAAATGCACACTTGAACCAGGGACTCAGCAAACAAAGCCAAAAGCATTCATTCGGTGACTCCCTGGGAGGGAGGGACCCCGCACGGGGTGTGCAGCGCTGGGCGAGGGAGTCTTTGGGGCTGGAGCGCAGGACGGAGGGGGAGATGGGGGCAGCAGCATGGGTGGGCAGTTTGGTGAGAGGGTCACCAAGGGCCAGCTTACATGGGGCTTTGTAAGTTATGATTGGGATTTAGGAACTAATTTTAAGTGTAATCGGAAGCCACTTGGCAGGAAGAGAAAGCGGGAATGGGGTGATCCAATATATGCTTTCAAAGGATCATCCTGGTTGCTAAGTGGACTGGAGGGGGCCAGGCTGGAAGTGGGGGCTGCTAGGAAGCTACTTCAGTAGCCTGGGGGGCGTTGCTCACGGCTGGATGTGTGAGTAGCAGAAATGGGGGGCAGAGAGTTTGGCTCAGTTTATTGGTAAATGGTGGCTCTGTGCAGCAGAAGAGAAAGAAAAGAACAAGTTTTGAAGAGGAATCAAGAGTTTGGCTTTGGACTTGTTACATTTGAGATGCTTGTGAGGCCTCCGAAGGGAGATTTTGAATTGGCAGCTGGTGCTGAGAATCCGGATTCCAAGCAGAGACCTAGGCTGGAGAAGTAAGACTGTGAGTCATCAGCGTTCTTGATGAGATTTCGTAAGGCGCCGAGCCTGCATCATAGTCACCTGGAGGGCTGGGCAGAGCAGATGACTGGGCTTCAGACCCACTTTTTGACTCGGTAGATCTGGGGTAGAGCTAGAGAATTTGCATTTCCAGCATGTTCCTCGTTGATGCTGAAGCTGCTGGTCTGGGAACTGCTGACCTGAGGAATGAGGGAGTGAAGGTCAGGGGTTCCCGGCCCCGGCTGCACACAGCCTCCTGGGAGAGGACGGGTGCGAGGCCCCGCCCCCAGAGGGCCTGGCTGCAGTCCTCCACTGGTACTTTCTAGAAGGTTCCAGGAGATTATCCTGTATAGCCATGGTTGAGAACTACTGAGAGAAGCATTCTGAGGGCAGAGCCCCAGGCACTGAGAAATGGAGAGACTGTGTGAGCAGGGAAAGCCGCAGCCAGGGGTGCAAGTGGACCACCGGCGAGAGCGTGGTGTTCTGGAAGCCGCCCAGAAAGTGCTTCTGGAACATGGAGATACCACACCCCCACCCCCAATAGAGCTTAGCACATCCCCAGAAGTGCCCGGGGCCGTGTTTTACAGGGGCCAGGATTTCTGCCACCATCATGTGCGGATCAGTCCTAGGAAATCTTATGGATGCGTACCTCGTGGTTTTAGGGCAGCATATTGCCATTTTGTGACCTTTCTATAAACCTGGTGTGATTCGATTGAAATTACAATGTCCCAGCAAGAAGATTCTTGTGATAAAATAATTGCTATAGTCTCAGGCCCAACTCCGATATTAATAGAATCTGGAGTTTCACAATTGTTCCTTGAAGTCTGTTTCACACGAAATCCAAGAATCTCGTCATTTAAATTCTACTTGCAAAGGGACAAAAACCTCTATTTTTTGAGAGCTGAATCTCAGTGTATAATTTCTTTCTTTCTTTTTTTTATGGTGCATCAGGGCCTTTTATTGGAAGCTGATGAGGGAACTAGATCAGTATTCCGTGTGCTGATACCTACTGAGGGTGATTTTATGTCAGCACTTGGCTCCTCAAACTGGGTTCCTTTTGCCTAAGTATCTGCCCCGCCCCTCGCTAGCCTGGAAAACTTATTCTTGAAGATCCAAGTACAGTCCTTCCCTTCACAGAGTCCCCACTGCTCCCTCCGTGCGAGGAGCGTCCTCCTATCTCTCGGTGGTTCTCCAGCTGGCTCGGGGCCTATTGACAGCAGTGAGCACTGCTTTTTTGGTTCTTGTTTTTTAAAATTTTTTAATGTGTATTATTTTTGAGAGAGAGACGGGGAGACACAGAATCTAAAGGAGGCTCCAGGCTCTGAACTGTCAGCACAGAGCGTGATGCGGGGCTCAAACCCATTAACCATGAGATCATGACCTGAGCCGAAGTTGGACGCTCAACCGACTGAGCCACCCAGGCGCCCCTCCTTTTTTGTTAATCCCTGGTGCCAAGCATAATGCCTGGCAAGTCAGAGCACACTGAGTAAATGCTGACCGAATTAAAGAGCTTGCAGTTCGTGTAGAATAAACAGGAACTCAAGAAAAGAAAGTTCTGAAATGGATTACTTATGTGACCTGTCCTTGGGCTGAGAGCCTTTGTAGGTCACAGTTTATGGGATCATTCTGGTTCCCTTTCTCCTGGAAGAGATTCCACTATGACAGATTACTTTACTTTCTTCTCCCTTAAAAATAAAACCTGAACTAGTTAGTAGTCGTAACATTTGTCAGTCTAAACCAGGCTTCTGTAGCGTAGACCCTGCCTGACTTAGCCCATCACACTCCGGAATCGTGCTGTATAAAAATTACAGCAGGAGCACCCGGGTGGCTCGGCGATTCGAGCATCTAACTTCAGCTCAGGTCATGACCTCATGGTTTGTGGGTTCGAGCCCCACATCGGGCTCTGTGCAGACAGCTCAGAGCCTGGAGCCTGCTTCGGATTCTGTGTCTCCCTCTGTCTCTACCCCCTCCACTGCTCATGCTCTCTCTCTCTCTCTCAAAAGTAAACATTAAAAAAATTTTTTAATTGTAGCATAATTCTTGGAATTATCCAATATCTACCTTTTTTATCATCTCATTATTTTAAATAAATGACCTCTTACTGACAGCTAACCTATTTTCAAAGAAAATGGCCAATGAAGAGCAGATTTGCTTTGGGGAGTGTTGTCATTCCGCAGGACCCACGTGGGCGCCGTCGCGTTGCCTGGATAAACGTGGGGTGGTGGGCAAGAGCCAGCGGGACTGGAGTCAGGGCTTCGGCCACGCGCGACCACCACGCTTCAGATATTTGAGAGTGACGCGGGGAAGATACAAATGTCTGTCTGTAAAACACCTACATTTCAAAAGCATGCTTGTGAGCACTGCCTTAAAGTCTGAAAGCAAAGAATCGATAAGAAATGCACAAGCACAGGGTCCCGAACCTCTTCCTCCCTGTCGGTGTTGCCGCAGCTGGAGCCTGTGCTCTGTGCTCCCAGCACGACCCCCGTAGCAGAGGCCCCCTGGGACCTGGGCTCAGTCCCCCGGCCCCTCCACAGTCCGCTCTGAGGGTGTCGCGTTGCCCGCCGCCAGGCCCTGTTCCGGACCCTGCTTTGACCCTCAGTGGCCCCCGAGAGCCCTGCTGTTCCTCGCCCCCCTCCTCTGCCCCCGGTGCCGCTCGTTACGAATAATGAAGCGATGGGGAGGGTTGGCTGCACCTCTTAGAACACAGAGATTTCTATCAGAAGCTTTGGATTTCTTTAAGTTTTTCAGCATAATGCATTTTTTTAAATTTTTTTTAACATTTATTTATTTTGAAGAGACAGAGTGCAAGTGAGGGAGGGGCAGAGAGAGAGGGAGAAGCAGTATCCAAGGCAGGCTCTAGGCTCAGCTGTCAGCACAGAGCCTGATGCCGGGCTCAAACCCACAAACTGTGAGATCACGACCTGAGCCCAAGTTGGATGCTTAACCGACTGAGCCGCCCAGGCAACCTGCTTTCTGTCAATTTTAAAGGTAGTTTTTGGGGTACCTGGGTGGCTCAGTCAGATGAGCATCCAAACTCTTGGTTTGACTCAGGTCATGATCTTGGTGTCATGGAGTCAAGCCCTGCTTAGGGCTCCATGCTGAGCGTAGAGCCTGCTTGGGATTCTGTCTCTCTCCCCCTCCACTCACTCAGCCCCTGAAAAGAAAAAGAATAAAATAAAACAAAAGTTTTATACCAAGAATTTACAAGGCTTAAGTTTTATCACAAAAATAAACATTCGTTTTTTAATGTAATTACAGATAAAGTGGATTTTTAAAACCTTTAGAGAATGGTATAGTAGTTTAGGACACACATTGACAATTCCATATCTTTTTTTAAAGATTTTTTCACTTTTTAAATTTATTTTGAGAGCAAGAAAAAGAGAGAGAGAGAGAGAGAGAGCGCAAGCACAAGCAAGGGAGGGGTAGAGAGAACAGGAGAGAGAGAATCCCAAGCAGGCTTCATGCTGTCAGCACAGAGCCCGATGCGGGGCTCGATCTCACCACCATGAGATCATGACCTAAACCAAGACCAGGAGTCAGATGTTTAGCAAACTGAGCCACCCAGGCCCTCTGGCAGACCCGTTTCTAAACTGAAAATATGTAGAAGCCATGTTGCCTGTAATACCAGTAATTTTGTCTCTTGGTCCCAAGTTTATATGTACTGTTCTGTCTTCCTCAGATTCTGATATTTAATTGCCAAAGCACGTGTCTTTTCCCGTGTTCTCCTACATTCGAAAGCAGCATAGGAAGGGCTAGGAAATGACCGGGTGCACCCCCTGGGTCTGGAAAGCGAGGGGGTCTCCCCGCGGGCACGGGCGCTCCTCCCTGGATTTCTGGGGGGGGGGGGGCGCCGGGGAGTGAGCATCAACGTGCGGCTCGTTTCACAGCTACTCATGTTTGCAGTCGCGCGTTGTCATGACATGTGCGGACCCGGAATGAGAAATCTGTGACAAGAGAGGATGGAGGCAAAGGGAACTTTTGTTAAAGGAAAGAAAGTGCCGTGGCTTTAAAAAGGCCTGTCTCTCTCAGGCAGCACAGAGCTGCGATCAAGTGGAAAAAAGGGAGCAGGCAGGCGCCTCATCTAATCTTTCTCCTGGGGGCCCAGGTGGACAAATTGGCAACCCTGTTCACAGCTTTTTTTCCCACTCCCCTTTGTACCATAAGAGCTGCTAATCGGATCCATGCTGCTGCAACTGTGGTTAGTTATTAACAGAATAAAAGCAGATTTCTTCAAAAGAACGGGTGGGGGAAACGACTGCACGAAATTGCAAGGTTGTTAGAATCTTAAATGCACAGCAGTCGATTTTTCCCTTATTCTGAATTATACGATGAATACAAGTCTTTCATCTGTCACTATACCCATTTCTTCAGAAGGCAGCCAAATAATAAGCTTCTCAAACAAAAAAAGAATCTTAGAGGAAAAATATTGAGGAGGAATAAGAATGGAGAAGAGTGGAGGGAAATTAGGTTTTGTTTTTATTAATTGACCCTAGTGAGAAGAGATGTAAACCGCATGCCCGATCCGGTGTCCCCTGCCCGGCCTCTTACCTGACATCAAAGCAGGGATTTGAGCAGACTTAGCTGGTGGCAGCCCTGCGTCCTGCGCCTGGTGCCCCTGCGCCGGTCAAGTTCAGAGCCCGCCGCTTCCTTAGGAGCGACAGCGCTGCCGAGCCGCACTCCCAGGGGGGAGCTGTGTTCCCCCCAATGCACGCAGACTTGCCCCACCCCAGGGGGGGTTTCTCTGCACCCCAGAGACCTTCGCATCGGACGCCCCAGCTTTAAAGCTGTTGAGAGGAGCGTGTGTCCGTGAGAACAGTAAACACGGACAAGAGGCAGATGTGTGGACAGCACGGGACCGTTGTGCAGGTTGTGTAGGCATTTCAGTGCATCTCTGGTGTTCCTAAGAGAGACCCGTGACCTGTCCGAGGTGCCCAAAGAGGGAAGTGACTTCCGCTTTCAGCCAGATCACAGCTTCCATCGTATTACCTATTTCCTTTTCCTGTCTTCACTCCAAAAGTTAACCGAAGTCGATAACCTTTCCCTGAAGTTTTGTCTTTTGTTTACTGGACTTCTTTTTTTTTTCCCCACGACCGCAATTGTCTTCCCTTTGCCAGAGTAATCGTGGGATTAAAACTGTCTGAACTGAATGGCGCAGGGAGGAGGGTGGCCGGCCAGGTCGGGCCACGCGGCTCAGGCCCCGCAGCAGCTCTGGGGCAGGACCAAAGCTCTGGCTGTAGTAGAACCGGAACCCACCTTTCTCCCGCTCCTTCCGGTCACTTGGGAATAGTCCAGACTAAAAATGTTCTGTCTTAATTTACTTAAATATTTATTTTTAAGTGTTTGTTTATTTTTGAGAGAGACAGAGGTGGCACCAGAGGAGGGGCGGAGGGAGAAGGAGTCACAAAATTCGAAGCAGGATCCAGGCTTCGAGCTGTCAGCACAGAGCCCGATGCGGGGCTCGAATCCACGAACCGCGAGATCGTGACCTGAGCCGAAGTCGGACACTTTACCGGCTGAGCCACCCTGGCGCCCCAGAATGTTCTGTTTTAAAGCTAAGAATCCCTGGTGTGTCAGTGGTTTAGGATTCTGGTTTATCTGGAATCAAAGCCTGTAGTGACCTGCAGAGCCAAGTCTAGAAGTCCGTGTCGCCCGTGTCCCCGGACTTGTTGCGGACCTGCAAGAGCCTTTCCAGTCCTTGTCTCCCGTTCTCTGCAGAAAACGATCACCCCTAAGGCCTGGACGAGTTTCACATAATCAAACTATTGAGCTGACTTCCATGTGAAGACATTACGTAGCTTTAGTACATTAATAAAAGAGGGCGACTGGAAAAGCTCCGGTTTGAATCCAGCGGGCCTGATGAAATAATGTGTTACCCCAAGTTGCTGTTTTGTAATAAAAGCAAACAAACAAAACCCCAAAGCTCTTGTGGTGCAGCCGCTCTGAATGCACCACATTCCCAGGTCTCGTATTTGGCGGCTGCTGGCCTTGGGGGCTCCCTGCTCCAGGACTAGCAGGGAGGGGCCAGCCCTCAGTCCCTTAATGGCTCAGAAGTACACAGGGCAGTGCGCCTCCTCTGTGCTGATGTGCAGTATATTTGTAGGACCCGAGGGCACACCAACAGGTGGCATTATCTGGGGTTAAGATTCCGTGAAATCTAACGCTACTTTCAATGAATGTTTGAGCCATAGGACGTGGGAGGATTTGTCTTCCCAGGTTCAGGCTAACTCTTTAAAGTTGGGAGACCAGGGGCACCTGAGGGGCTCAGTCAGTTAGGCATCTGACTTTGGCTCAGGTCATGATCTCATGTTTCATGGGTTCGAGCCCCAAGAAGGGCTCTGTGCTGACAGCTTGGAGCCTGGAGCCTGCTTCGGTTTCTGTGTGTCTCTCTCTCTGCCCCTCCCCCGCTTGCACTCTGTCTGTCTCTAAAAATAAATAAAAACATTTAAAAAATTAAAAAACAACAGGATTGGGGGACCAGATTGCTAGGGTTGTGTTTCCATTGGCGGGTACAGCGAGGGAAGAGTGTTAACTTTGTGTCGTATACGGCTTTTATCTGAGGTGGAGATTGTTCGCAGTACAGAGTCGTGTTGCGGGTCTGTTCCCAGCGGCTCTGCCTCCCCCAAGCCGCAGCGCGCAACCCCTAGAAGGAGCAGACCTGGTAAAATCACCAAGTAATGTTAAGTGCTGTATGTCCACGCTTGGACGCTTCCGATCAACCCGTAACTGGAACCAGTACGCCGGAACCTGGATAGACTGTGTATTTGAAATGTCTGCTTTGGACTATATTCAAGTCTCCGTTCTTGAAGCAAATGAACTAGAAGACACTGACAGTAAGATACCGTCCTCAAAGTAATTTGCGGATTTTCTAACTCATTTAAATACATGCCCAAGACTAGGACATTCCACGAATGTATGGATTCTTGAACACTCATTTTTCACCCACACTGTTACCGTTAGGCATTGTGCAGGTGTTTAAAGTTCGCTCGGAACCGATGACCAGTGAAATCTTTGCTGCTTGAATGGCAGAACGGCACCGTGTCACCACACACCTGTCTGGGCACCGTCTTAGATAAGCTGTTCAAAGATTATGTCCGATGTGGAGTCCAACCACACAGCCCACCAGTGCCATCTCATAACAAAGTCACATTTGTCATTTATCGTGGCAGAAGAAAAGATCCTAACCGGCACTTCGTGCTTTAGAAATTAAAGAAATAATGTCTGTGAACACAGCCCATAGGAAGACGTTATAGCGCTCTGACCAGCAGGATAGGTTGAATGTAACAAATATACCTCCCTTAGAGCACTAACGTCGGACTGTGGCAGGTAAAACCCATATTTTCCCCTTAAGAGGAGAGAGAGCGGATTTCCATAACGTGAAGAAAGTATGAGGATGGACTAGAATAAAATGTCCTAATATCTTAGTTTTGAATGCAGCAGAATTGAGTAATACAGAGACGTGCAAGATAAAAGTCGATCTTGGTCATGACATATTGCTAATTGGTAGCAATAATTTCTACCATGTGTTTTTAACCTCACTAAAGTTAGTGTAACCTCCAGAAATTCCTGAAGAGAAGAAGAATAACTCAATTGCTAATTGCTAAAAAAAAACTTATGAGATATATATTGATTTAGTAGCAGCATTCCAGGAAAGAACTTGATCATGGTAGAGTTATTCGTAAAGTGACTGGAAGTACTTCTTATTTCTTCTCAAAATTCAGTGGCAACCATAGTTTTAGCAATTCAATTCACATGAATTCACAGACCCTGCTGTTTTTTTAACAAGAAACCTTTCTGACCCTTGGTAATTTCAAGGAATTTATGAATAGGACCCAAGTCTTTGTTATCAAACACCCCATGATTCCCCACATAGCCTAAGTGTTGTTGTTGACGAAGATTGGACAGCAAAATTGCCCAGGTTTCTATGGTGTTTCGTGTTAATTTTAAGAAGCCAGACTCCTTGGATTACTCATGAGGAAATATCCTGTAGGACATGGCCTTCTACGTAGTAAGTTCTCAGTGGGTTTTTTTCTTTATTGTTTACACTCAGGTAGAACTATCTCCTATTTACAAGCGACCTGTGAGACAGACACGCTGGATGTTCTTCTCCCTTTATCCGCTTTTGCCCAAAAGTCAGCTAACGAGGCAAAATTGGAAGGGAGAAGGAATTCCTGGCAAAATTGACATCAAGTTGTGTCTCATTCAAACTCCAGGTTTGCCATGTTGATTAGTTATATCACTGCTCCATCTTCAATAACTAAAACCTTCCTAGTTTTGTTGATTTTTAAATTATTGGCTGCAAATGTATGAATGGAAGAGATGTTGTTTCTCTGCCCACTGCAACTTTTGAGAAGTGGAATTTCTGGGTATTTCTTTGCCCATTAGTATTTTATACTCAGACAGCCCAGTATTACTTTCAGAAGGATGAAATGATTGGTTTGCCAGAGGCTCTTTTACGTCAGTTAGTGTTTTCTTATTGAATTCCCGTAGTCGTACGTTGTAGTAACTTCGGAAGGAGTTAACCCAGGAAGTTTTAGCCTTGATAAAGGATTAATGTGGAAATGCTGCTCAACTCATGTTCATTCTCTGCTCCCCCCGCACAAGAGTGATTGAGTGTAACTTACGTGATTGCATCTCCTCAGTAGTTCTCACCTTTTTGTTGATTCTGATGCGGCCAAAAAGGTTGGGAAAATAGACCTATAGGTCATCACTTACCTAACAATTTACCTGCTAAATGCACTTGCGGTTTAAATCTTAGAACCATGCTTACATCAAGTACTAAGGAAGCCAGCGCAAACCTACACTAGATCTGATTTTAAAAGGACACACACCAGATTCTGTTACTGACATTGATTTATATAGTCCTCTTTATTAAATATGAGGGAGTAGGTCAGGTTTATACGTCATCATTATTGTTAATAAATACCATTTGATGTTTACTGACTTTCTGAGCAAGTGTGCCTGAAATGTTTCTTTTTTATTGACACTATCATTTAAATTAGGAGTTAGCAAACTACCACCTTTGGGCCAAATCCAGCTCGCCACCTGTCTTTGTAAATAAAGTTTTATTTATGCTGTTTTGTTTATGTATTGTCTGTGGTGCTTTTGCACTACAGCAGCTGAGTTGAGTAGTTGTGACAGAGAACATATGGCCTAAAAGCCTGAAATATTTACTCTCTGGCAATTTACAGAAAAAGTTTGCCTGTCCCTGATCTAGAATAGTAAGATAAAGCTACATGATGACTGATAACTAAAGGTTTCATTAACTATTAGTCTGGGTTTGGGGTAATCTATCACACCTTTACATATATATATCACATCTTATATATATATATAAACTTTTTTTTAACATTTATTTATTTTTGAGAGACAGAGACAGATCATGGTCAGGGGAGGGGCAGAGAGAGAGGGACACACAGAATTGGAAGCAGGCTCCAGGCTCTGAGCTGTCAGCTCAGCACAGAGCCCGATGCAGGGCTCGAACTCACAAACTATGAGATCATGACCTGAGCCAAAGTCGGACACTCAACCTACTGAACCGCCCAGATACCCGCACCTTTTTTTTTTTTAAGTTTATTTATTTTGAAAGAGAGAGTAGGAGAGGGGCAAAGAGAGAGGGAGTGACAGAATCCCAAGCAGGCCCTATATTGTCACTGCAGAACCAGATGTGGGGCTCGAACCCATGAACTCTGAGATTGTGACCTGAGCCAAAACACTTAGCCACCCGAGCCACCAGGCGCTCCTGTCACACCTTTATTTATTCAGCAAATATGTTTTGAATGCTTATTGTATGTCTGGTTCAACAGACATAGCAGGGAACAAAAGAGGCAATTCTCTGTACCCATGGAATTTACAGTTTAGTGCAATGAGAGAAACAGTAAACAGAGAAGTAAAATAAGAATTTAGGTGAGTGCTAGGACTCTGTCACCTATAAGAAACATAGAATTTAGCACTTGTTAATGCTTACTGCCCCACAGTCTTACTCTGTGAGCTACACCAAGCTGTGATATATCCATGTTTCAATCTAAACACTGTGAGTTATACCTTACTGGATGTATGTCGATTTAGAAAACATATACATATTAGTCTCTTTTCTCCCAATTCTGTGAAAGCCCAGTATTTTGTTACTAAAAGTGTTTAGTTTGATGGTTATCTTGATCCAGTTCTTAAAAGCTCTTTTTAATTAGAAAAATTTCACTCAAAGTTTCTTCTAGTATAAAAATTCCAAGGAACATATTAGCAAACAAAATTCAACAGTACATTAAGAAAATAATGCACCATGACTAAGTGAAAATTATTCCAGGAATTCAAGGTTGGTTTAATATTAACAACTGTCCTCCTAATTATATACAGTGTAAATAAACTTGCAGAAAAGTATCTCCTTTAATAAAATTTAATACCCAATCATGATAAAACTACTCAAGGAAATAGCAGTTGAAGGGTACTTTCTCAACCTGGTAAAATGTTTATGCCTTAGTTTATAAACCAGTATCTTAGGTAGTGAGGAATCATTGGAGACATTTCCGCTAAAATACAAGGAAGGCAAGGATGAGCATTATCTCCACCACTGCTCAGCAGTGTTCTAGAGATGTTGGCCAGCACAGCTAGACAAGAGAACCCCGAGGCATAAAAATAGTTACAGAGGAAATAAAACCATCTCCATCTACAGATGATATAATAGTAAACCTTGAAGAGCCCAGAGAATCACTGATAAATGAACTCGAACTATAGAAGAATTCAGTCTTGTAGCAAGATATAAAATTAACATACAAAAAAACAGAAGCCTGTAACATTGTGTGTCAACTGTACTTCAGTTTTATTAAAGTCGGCTGGGAAGATGGCGAAGTAGGAGTGCCCTGAGCTCACATTGTCCAAGAGATACAACTAGATAACATCTGTATCAGCGTAAATAATCCAGGAAGTAACCCAAAGACTGACAGACTAGAGTCCACAACTAAGGGCAGGGAAGAGGCCACCTTGAAGGAGGTCGGAGGAGTGAAGATGCTGTCTGGGAGCAGAGTGGGCAGGGTCTTCATCCCAGCGGAGGGAGGGAGTCAGGGAGGGAGTCGGCAGCATGGAGAAGAGCAGAAGACGGACTCCCTGGGACGCTCACACCCAGGGAGGACACATCCCATAAGACTTGCCTTTGAAAAAGCAAAGGGCCAAATTTAGTGAGTTCTGAAGAACAGCAAGACTTACAGACCTGGGGGTATCAAAGTCAGCTAGTTTAGCTCTGGGAAAGCCCTGGGGCCATTAGGTAAAGGGTCCCCACCATTAAAGAGACAGCAAGACAAACAGTTCGTGCAGCTACAGCAGAGAACCAGCAGTTTGAAACTGGGGGTAAACAGGAGACCGAGTGATTCGCTCATCTCAGAGTGTGGCCCAGAATGACCAGGATGACAGGGAGACGTCTCCAGGGACAGAGGAGGTGTCACACACCATTTCTCTCCCCTGTCCCCCAGCATAAACAGCGGCCATCTGCAGAAGCCAGCCCAGCACTAACACTTTCTACCTAACTTGCTTGCATCAAGCCCCACCATGCTCCCATGGGCCCGCCCTTCCCAGTTACACTCTGAGTCTCATAGCCGCAGGCCCCTCCCCCTAGAGGACCAACAGAAATCTGCCAACACAAACCCCTCCTGATCTGTGTATCTTTACAGGACCTCAGTTCCCGCAGGGGCAGGTGTCATTTTACAGGCAGATCACTGCACACCTTGCTGCCCACAGTTGGTGAAGAGAGCCTCTGTAGACAACTGGATTGAAGGAAAAAGAGTCCAAGACTCACTAGCAGAGCACACACAGCACACGTAGGAGACACTCCCTGGAGTGCCAGACCCTGGGGAGTAGGGGGCGCCACACTGCAGGGCACTGCAGGGCCCCTTCTTCAGAAGGCTGTTATTGTTAAGGACAAGAGATGTGGCTAACTTTCCTAACAGAGAAGCAGACGCAGAAAGTAAGACAAAATGAGGAGACAGAGAAACCTCTCCCAAATGAAAAATGGGACCGAAGTACAGCAAGACACTAAAGCAAAACAGAAGTCATATGCCCGCTGGAGAATTTAAAGCAACTATCATAAACATACTCACTGGACTGGAGATAAAGTGAGACCCTTAACACAAAGATAAAAAAGAACCCATTGAAATTAAGAACATAATAAGTGAAATTTAAAATACACTTGATGGACTAAATAGCAGGCTACATGAAGTAGATGAACGAATTAACGACCTGGAAGACAGAGTAATGGAAAGTAACTACACTGAGCAAAGGAGAGGAAAGAAAATTATGCAAATTGAGAATGGTCTTGGGGAACTCAATGACTCCATCAAGTATAATAACATCTGCATTATAGAGATTTCAAGAAGAGAAAGATAAGGGGGCAGAAAACTTATTTGAAGAAATAATAGCTAAAAACTTCCCTAATCTAGGGAATGAAACAGAGATCCAGATCCAGAAGGCAGAGATCTTCCCAAAAATCCAACCCAGAGAGATCCACACCAAGACACATAGTAATTAAAATGGCAAAAAGCAGGGTGCCTGGGTGGCTCAGTCGATTGAGCATCTGACTTCGGCTCAGGTCATAACCTCATGGCTCGTGGATTTGAGCCCTGTGTCTGGCACTACTATGCTGACAGCTTGGAGCCTGGAGCCTGCTTTGTATTGTGTCTCCCTCTCTCTGCCCCTTCCCTGCTTGTGCTCGCTCTCTCTCTCTCTCTCTCTCTCTCTCTCTCAAAATAAATAAACATTAAAAAAAATTTAATGGCAAAAAGCCACAATAAAGAAAGAAAAAGCAGCAAGAGGAAAGAAGGCAGTTACATACAACGGAAACCCCATCCGCAGATTTTTCAGCAGAAACACTGCAGGCTGGAAGGAAGTAGCATGATATGTTCAAAGTGCTGAAACGAAAAAATCTGCATCCAGGAATGCTCTATCTATCAAGACTATCATTGAGAATAAGAGACATGTAGAGTTTCTCGGATAAATAAAAACGAAAGGAGTTTATGGCCACTAAGCCAGGCCTAAAAGAAATATTAAAGGGGACTATTTGAGTGGAAAGGAAGACCGTAAGTATAAGAAAGTGGGAAACACAAAGGCAGTAAAAGTGTTTCTGTAAAAAGTAGTCAAGGGATTTATAAACTAAAAGGAGGTAATATGACACCATATACCTAAAATGTGGGGGGAGAGGGGAGGATTAAAGAATGAATTCAAACTTAAGTAACCATCAACTTAATATAGATTGCTATATGCAGAAGATATTATATACAAACCTAATGTAACCACAAATCAAAGACCAGTAATAGATATGCAAAAACTAAAGAGAAAAAATTCCAAGCATATAAGTCAAGAAAACCAACAAATCATGAACGAGAACAAGAGATGAAAGGATCAGAGAAAATCTACAGAAATAACCACAAGTTACGAAATGGAATATAATGGACTAAATGCTCCAAACAAAAGGCATAGGGTGACAGGATGGATAAAAACAAAACTCATCTATATGTTGTCTGTAAGAGACTCATTTCAGACCAGAAGGCACCTGCAAATTAAAAGTGAGGGGATGGAGAAACATTTGTCACGCAAATGGGTGCCAAAAGAAAGCGTAGCAATACGTATATTGGACAAAATAGACTTGAAAACAAAGACAGTAACAAGCAACAAAGAAGGATACTATTTAATAATAAAGGAGACAGTCCAGCAGGAGCATATAACAATTATAAACATTTTTGTACCCAAATACATAAAACAGTTAATAATCATAAAAGAAATAATAATAATACAATAGTGGTAAGGGACTTTAGTACCCCACTTAGATCGATGGACACAGATCATCCACACAGAAAATCAACAAGAAAACAGTGGTGTTGAATGACACACTGGACCAGATAGATTTATTAGACCTTTTCAGAACATTTCATCCTGGAATAGCAGAATACACATTCTTTATTTTTTCAGGTGCACATAGAACATTTTCCAGAACAGACCACATATTAGGTGACAAGTGTCAAAAATTTTTTTAAAGTCTAAGTGATGCTGTATGTTTTCTGACCACAGCTCTATGAAATTAGAAATCAACCATAAGAAAAAGTCTGGAAAGAGCACAAATAGGGAGTTTAAATAGCATGCTATTAAACAATGGGTCAACCAAAAAATCAGAGAGGAAATAAAAAAATATTACTTGGAAGCAAATGAAAATGAAAACACAATGATAGAAAATCTTTGGGATGCAGCAAAAGAAATTGTAAGAAGGAAGCTTATAGCAACACAGTCTACCTCAAAAAGCAAGAAAAATCTCAAACAACCTAACCTTACACATTAAGGAGCTAGAAGGGAACAAAAGGTGGGAGGGGGGGGGGCGGGAATGAACGAAACCCAAACTGGGGGAAAAAAAAAAAGAATAGAGCAATGAAACCAGGAGCTGTTTCTTTGAAAAGATCAACAAAATTGATACACCTGTAGCAAGACTCATTTAAAAAAAAAAAAAAGGGAGGGCCCAAATAAAATTATAAAGAGAGAAGAAATAACAACCAACACCACAGAAATATAAACAATTGTAACAGAATATTATGAAAATGTATATGCCAACAATTTGGACAACTCAGAAGAAATGGATAAATTCCTAGAAACATATAAACTACCAAAACTAAAGCAGGAAGAAATAGAAAATTTGAACAGACTCATCACCACCCATGAAATTGAATCAGTAATCAAAAACACTCCCAACGAATAAAAGTCCAGGACCAGATGGCTTCACGGATGAATTCTACAAAACATTTAAAGAAGAGTTAATACCCGTACTTCTTAAACTATTCCAAAAATCCAAGAGGACGGAAATGTCCAAATTCATTGTACGAGGCCAGTATCACCCTGATACCAAAACCATGTAAAGACACCCCAGCAAAAGAGGCCAATATCTCTCATGAATATAGGTGCAAAGATCCTTAGCAAAATAATAGCAAAACGAACCCAACCCAACAATACATTTAAAAAATCACACACTACAACCAAGTGGATTCAACACCAGCAAAACAATCACCATGGTGCGTCTCGACGGTAAGAGAAAGGTTAAGATCATATGCTCTTAAGATCAACTGATCATAATCATATGATCAGTTCCGTAGATCAGTAAAAGCATGTAACAAAGTACAACATCCATTTATAATAATGAAAAAAAAAGCCCTCTCAACAAATAGATTTAGATTAGTAGTAAAGTCCTTACAAAAAACCCACAGCCAATATCATACTTAATGAGGGGAAACTAAGATCAGGAAGAAGACCAGGATGTCTGCTCTCAGCATTTTTATTCAACATAATACTGGTATTTCTAGCCACCGCAGTTAGACAACATGAAGAAATAACAGGTACCCAGAAGAAGTAAAACTTTTACTATTTGCGGATGACATGATACTAGATATAGAAACACTATGAAGACTTCCCCGAAGAACTGATAGATGAATATAAAATCTGTGTACGGAAGTCTGTTGCATTCCTATACGCTAATAATGAAGCAGCAGAAAGTGAAACTATGAAACAGACCCACGTCCCATCACACCAAAAACAATACAATATCTAGGAATAAACGTAACCACAGTGAAAGGCCTGTACTCTGAAAATGATAAAACACTGATGAAGAAAATTAAGGACAGTGCAAAGAAATGGAAAGACATCCCATGCCTCATGGGTTGTAACAACAGATATTGTTAAAACGTCTGAACTGCCCAAAGTAATCTAAAGCACTAATGTAATCCCTCTCAATACCAACAGCAGTTTTGACAGAAATAGGACAAACAATCCGAAAATTTGTATAGAACGACAGAAGACCTCGAATAGCCAAAGCATTTTGAAAAAGAAAATCAAAACTGGAAGTATCACAATTCTAAATTTCAATTTATATTACAAAGCAGTAGTAAGTAAGACAGTATGGTACTGGCATGAAAATAGCTACATAGATTAGAGGAACAGAATAGACAACCTAGAGGCGTGCCTGGGCGGCCCAGTCAGTTAAGTGTCCAACTCTTGAATTTGGCTCAGGTCACGATCTCACGGTTCATGAGTTTGAGCCCCATGTTGGGCTTGCTGCTGTCTGCACAGAGCCTGTTTCAGATCTTCTGTTTCCCCCTCTCTCTGCCCCTCCCCAACTCATGCTTGTGCTCTCTTTCTCAAAAAATTGTTTTTAAAAAATTTTGTTTTAATCCTTGAAGAGAACACAAAAGTAATCTCTCTGACATTGGCCATAGCAACATTTTTCTAGATGTGTCTCATGAGGCAAGTGAAGTAAAGGTGAAAACTAACTATTGGGACTACATTAAAATAAAAACTTTCTGGCGCCTGGGTGGCTCTCAGTTGGAGAAGTGTCCAACTTGGGCTCCGGTCATGATCTCACAGTCTGTGAGTTCAAGCCCCACATCAGGCTCTGTGCTGACAGCTCAGAGCCTGGAGCCTGCTTCAGATCCTGTGTCTCCTTCTCTCTCTGCCCCTCCCCCACTCATGCTCTGTCTCTCTCTCTCAAAAAAAAAATAAACATTAAAAAATTTTTTAATTTATAAAATAAAAGCTTTCTGCACAGCAAAGGAAATAATCAACAAATCTAAAAGGCAACCTACTGAATGGGAGAAGATAATTGCAAATGATATCCAGTAAAGGGTTAGTATCCAAATAAATGGAGAACTGATACAACTCAATACCCAAAAATCAATCTAATTAAAAATAGGAAGAAGATATGAGAAGACATTTCTCCCAAGAAAACGTCCACATGGCCAACCGACACATGAAAAGATGCTCAACATCGTTCATCATCAGGGAAATGCAAATCAAACACACAACGAAATATCATCTCACACTTGTCAGAATGGCCAAAATCAAAACCACAAGAAACCACGGGTGTTGGCAAGGATTTGGAGAAACAGGAACTCCTGTGCACTGTTGATGGGAATGCAGGCTAGTGGAGCTGCCGTGGAAAACAATACGGAGGTTCCTCAAAAAATTAAAAATAGAACTACCCTCCAACAAGGAATCACACTACTGGGTGTTTACACAAAAAATATAAAAACACTAGTTCAGAGGGGTACATGCACTCCTCTGTTTACAGCAGCATTTCTTACAGGAGCCAAACTATGGAAGCAGCCCAATTATCTATCAATAGATGAACAGATAAACATGTGGTGTATATACATACAACAGAAATCTCATTTAGCCATAAAAACCATCAAGTCTTGCCATTTAGCACAACGTGGCTACAGGTAGAGAGTATGTGCAGTACAAAATAAGTCAGAGAAAGAACCATATGATCTCACTTATGTGGAATTTAAGAAACAAATGAACAAAGGGAAAAAACACAAACCAAGAAACAGACTCTTAACTATAAAGAATGAATTGATGGTTGGCAGACGGGAGGTCGATGGGGGGCTGGGGAAATAGGTGACGGGAATTAAAGAGTACCTTATGATGAAAACAATAAAACGAAATGAAAAAGAAAACGCAATAGGCTTCCTCTACACAAGCAATAAGCAGTTGAAAGACATACCCCTAGAGAAAACCCCATTTGTCGTAGCAACAAAAAAGGTTAAATGCTGAGGAATAAATTTAACATAAAATGTACAAAACTTGTATGTGCTTATAAGAAACTAAAGAGACGTGAACGATGAAAGATGTCTCCTGTTCTTAAACAGGATGAACTCAATAGTCATCCATTTTCCTTAAGTTTATTTATAATATCATCCTCCCAGTAAAATATTAATAAGCCATTTTATATATAGGCCCATTGATACTAAAGTTCATATAGAAAAATAAATATGATAGAAAACACTGAAAAAGAAAAATGGTTTGAGCAGCTAGGGAACTATAGGAGTAGATCTAAAATGCTTTTCACACAAAAGATAAAATTTGATCCCTATCTCAAAGCATAGACAAAAGTAAACTTGAGTAAATTAAGATGAGACCATGCATGTGCTTAATGAAAACTGAGGTGAATCACTCTTTAACTGTGGTGCAGAGAAGAGCTTTCTAACTAGGACACACAATCTAGAGGCAATAAAAATAAAGATGGATGAATTTTGCTCCTTAAGGAAAAAAAAAGTTCCATTACAAAAGATATCATAAAATCCAAAGACAATTGACAAAGTAGGAGAAAATATTCATAACTTATACCACAGAGAAAGAGCTAACATCCCTAACATATAAAGAATTCTTAATAATTTCAAGACAAGGGGTGCCTGGATAGCTCAGTCAGTTGAGCGTCGGATTCTTGATCTCTGTTCAGGTCATAATTTCACAGTCGTGAGATCAAACCCTGAGTCGGTCTCTGCACTGACAGCACGGAGCCCGCTTAGGATTCTCGCTATCCTTCTCCTTCTGCCCCTCTTCCGCTCACGCATGTGTGCTCTCTCTCACTCTGTCAAAAATAAATAATCTTTAAAAAATAATTTCAAGACAAAAGTACTAAAAAAAAACCCAGATTGAAAAATGTGGAAAACACAAGAAAAAGCAATTAACCGGAAGAGATCTAAAAATAGCCCTCAAAATGAAAAAGTGGTCAAGCTCGCTCAGAATAAGGCATGTAAATTTGAAAATACCAGATACTGCTTCCTGCATGTAAGATTGACAAACAAATTTTAAATGACCGCAGGTTCTTGCATGTTATGAAGAGACAGGCCTTTCACATATCGCTGGTGAGAATGCAAATCGTTTCAGAGCTTCATAGAGGGAAACTTGCATATATTTTTTGCCCCATCAATCCCACTTCAAGGAATTTACCTTAATGATGGCTCTCAAACCATACAGAAATACATATGCAAGAGATTGGAAACAACCTGAATGCCCGTACATGAGAGAATGGTTGGATAAACTATGGACTATTCACACAAAGGAGTTCCATGTACCGACTTTTCAAATGAGAAATATTATGAACTTGCAGGAAGTACTTCTCAGGACCTGTTGTTTAAGGGAACAGGCAAAGTGCAAAGGAGACCTAGGATACGCTGCCCTTCAAGTAAGGAATAAAATAAGAGCATACCCCAGTGTCCTTTCTTTTATGCAAATGTATGTAGCAAAGATAAACCCAAAACTAAAGAGATGTGTTTATTGTAGAGGCAGCTGGGAAAGAAGCGGAAAGACGGACAAATAGGAATAGGGTAGCAGAGTTGGGGGACTGACTTCTTCAGGTATTTTTCTGTATAACTCTGACTTACAGAGCCATTGAAGTGTTTCACATATCCCCAAAATATCAAAACAGTTTAAGCCAGTCAAGGTGTGGCGGGCATGCAGAATGGAACTCAAGCCTAACAAGGGGCTGGCTCTGTGTTCCTCCAGCGATGTGGGTCAGTGATTCTGGAATTACGTTGTGTATATAGTAGAATTGAACAATTAGTAAGGTTTGATAATGAGGACTGGGTTTCTTACTATTATAGAAAGAAGTCATAATAAGGAAAGAGAGAGGGCTAAAATATACCCCCAATCCTGGATTGGAAGTGGAGGGATTTGCGTAAACTCACGGTTACACACACAAAGACCAGAATATAGACATGCACATACCATGTGCATAGGGGTTAGTGTACATACATACATTTCCTCCTTCAGTTCACTGAGGGGACCTAGAAGAGGCTAACACCCCCGAAATAATGAGAGCAGACCTAGTACCCAGATCCCAGTCTGTGAACATCATCTTCTAATAAAAATTACCAGCACTCCAAGGAGAAGCCGTTGATTACAGGGCTGGGTCAGGAAAAATGCAAAATGAGCCTGCAGTGCCTTATGATTCCAAACACTAAGGTTTTGAAGGAGCTTCCGAAGGCCAAATCTGGAAGAATTTCAGTGAAATCATGTCAGTGTTGGGTTTTAATCCATGGAATAGAATAAGTATGAGTGTATTATTTGTCTATTGTTTAAACAAATTATCACACCCGTAGCAGCTTAAAACAACACACATGTCACAGCTTCCTTCGCCAGGCGTCTAGGCCCAGGCTAGTTCGGTCCCCTGCCCGGGTTCTCCCAAGCCCGCAAAGTGCTGGATGGTCTGTCTTCTCATCTGGAGGCTCAGCTGAGAAGAATGTGCTTCCAATCTCATTCAGATGTTGGAGAAACGAATTTACCGTGGTTATAGAAGGAGGGCTCCCTAGTCCTGGAGGCTGCCTGTCCTTGCCGCGTGGCTCAGCTCACAGCATAAAAGCTTTCTTCTTCGAGGCCATTGGAAGCTCAGAGACACCTAGGTCCTCTTTTAAAGTCATCTCTACACAGCAGCATCTTCCTCCTGATTATCTCAAAGCCAGCCCGTTAGAGACTTTCGTGGTGCCTGCAGAACACCTTTAGCTCCACCACGGAATGTAATTTAGGAGTGATGTTTCATCACTTTTGTTGTGTTCTTTGGTGAGAAGCCAAGTCACAGGTCCTGCCCTCAATCTAGAGGTGGAAGTTACGCAAGGATGTGACTCGCTAGAAGCTGTAGTGTGCCTTTCACCATGAGTTTTTATAGGTAGAAGTAAATAGTCTTAGAAACACATAAACAAATGGGGAAGAAGAGATAGTTCTTCCTCATAATAGATTTCCATTAATAAATGTAGAAGAGGGGCGCCTGGGTGACTCAGTCGGTGACGCGTCTGACTTCGGCTCGGGCCATGATCTCGCTGTTAGTGGGTTCAAGCCCCGCATCAGGTTCTGTGTTTGACAGCTCAGAGCCTGCAGCCTTTTTCAGATTCTGTGTCTCTCTCTCTCTCTGCCCCTCCCTTGTTCACACTCTGTCTCTCTCTGTGTCAAACATTTAAAAAAATTTTTTTTGAGATACAAATAAATGTAGAAGAAAAGAGGGAAATAAAGAAGCATCTTTACAAACACTACTGTGATAAATGTCCCAGACAGGATTCTGTGATGGATGCTGAAGTCAGTGCCTGCAACTTTGAGAAGACCCAGGAATTGCATAGTCTCAAATAGCTTCCCTAAGTCACCCGTAACTACAGAGGGCGAAATCATAACTTTACATTGGAGGAATTTGGTAGACATCCAACTTTGCCAAGTAATCAGGGTAAACAGCACTAGAAATGAAACATCAGTGTCATGAACAGCAGCCTCCAAAGGCATCAAGTCATATAACATAAGCAAAGACCGAAGGTGTTTTATAGGCTGAACGAGACTGAGGAGAAATCACCACTAAATGCAATGTGAGATCCTAGAATGGAAGAAAGGAAAACAATGGTGAAATTCAAATTTCTTTAGTTAACAGAGTGGTCCCATGCTAAGTGCCTCTGATAGTTCTATTATGATTATTTAAGATGTGAACACTAGGGGAGGTGGGCTAAGGGATATATAGGAGCTCACTGTACTCACTTTGCAACTTTAAGTGTAAAATTAATGAAAAGTTTTTAATAAAAATCACAGTATAGACTTCTGGGAGTTTTAAGTTAGCAACAATAGAAATTCAGGTGACTTATTGATGCTTCATTTTTGTTTTGTTGCACCAAGATTTTGCACCATATTGTGTACGTGTCACGAGAGAATAAACACAGAGCTGTAAAGTGGTGGGATTTATCCTAACTCAGCATCGTTTTTTCCAGTTGTAATGTTTTTTCCACTGTGCTTATTCCACGATAACCATAGACAAGGGGGAAACGGGGCTTTCTTTAGAAACTGTTTCAGTTTAAAGCCTACTCATAAAGTTTGTTCACGGTGCACGGTAATACTCTCTTTTAAAATAATTAACCAAATTTTGTTTTAAAAGCTTTTACTTACGAGAACCACATGTCCTTTAAAAGTCTATGGTTTTGAGGGTGTTTACATAATTCATTGGGTTCAAGGGCTCTGAATTGTCTTCTTTATAGGGACCACGGATACAAACGAGTCCTATTATTGTATTTCTCAGACATATATTCAAACGTATTTTCTGATTCATCATCTGCTGTGACCGTGTTTCTGCCTGTGCATATGAAGGATGAAGTTCTTCCTTAGCAGCCAGGAAACTCTTGGGGGAAAGTTAGGGAGGTAGAAGCACGTGGAGAATTTAAAGCTGTTCGCCCAGATCTGTCTTTACCATGAAAAGCCTCTTGTTTATTTCTTTAAAGGATGGATTTAATAATAAATTTGCTCGTTGGCGTAAAGAGAAATCGGTCTTAGAATTGCACCAGACCGGCAGTAGTGCTGCCTGAAAGTATTTTGTGAATTCATGAGATGGGTTTCTTATAAAGCCTCTTTTATTTTTACTTGAAATATTGTACATGAGCGCAGCGCCTTGGGCGTGCACAGTGTCAGTCGTGGTGTCCTGTGTTAACGTGGAATTGCTGTTTGTTTTGCTGTCATGAGTCCATGAATTCGGTCTGTCATACAGAAACAATCACTGTAATGTAAGCACTTACTGTCTGAGTGCAGCTGATTCCCCAGTGACATTTTAAAAAGTCAGGATTTGGCTACAGCGTGCTTTCAATTTCTAAATGGGCTGCAGATTGGGGGCCTGCGGGTATTTCATAGGAAGCACATGACCCTGAGTGGACACAGCGACTTTTGTGTATCTGCAGTGGAGTTGATGACCAGTGTTTACCCTTGAAATTGTTTTCATCCAGGATGTTGTCTTTTTACTTTGCATTTAATTATTTGGTGCTGGCGCTCATGTACTACTGTCTAGGAGTGAAATGAACAACTGAGTAGATGCTGTCCTGCGTGTCTAGACTTTTATGCACTAGGTGTGGCTGTAACTTAAGAGCTTACTCCTGGTGGTTTCACAGCGCAGCAGTTCTCAGCATCTGTGAATCCAGGTCTTGGTTTGCACTTCATCTTAGAAAGAGAATGGCATTTGAACCCAGGAGCACTCGGATATGCATTCATAGATTTTACCTTCTTTTCTAAAAAGTGAGAAGCCTCAACTCCCAAAAACAATGTCAGGACTTTTTAAAAAAATAGTTATAGTATACGCATTACCTAAAGGGACAATCATCTTCTGCCTCAGTGGCTGTCGCAGACACCGCCGTTATTAGAATTAGTAATGAGCGACGGTCCTGAGAGACCCTGGGGACTGTGCTCTTTCTGGTCTGTAGTCAGGCCGCCTGGCCGAACAGAGGTGCCGTTGGTTAGAAATACGAGAGGACGGACGTTCGACGTGGCTCTGCGGCATGACCTTCACCGGGCGAATTGGTGGTAATCGTCAATACATTAATTTCCTCCTCTTCTCCGTTGTGATTCTTGTAGCAATACACAAAACTGTAGGTAGACAAGTAGGTGCCATGATGTTAAAGCAGTTAGCTTGACCTTGACCTAGCATAGTCGTAGACTGCAGTACCTGAAGGCCATGCGGGGAGATGCGTGTCTGCCTGCGTATGCGCCCATGGACTGTGTAGGTCTGCGTATATGTATATTACAGTCTTTCAGTTCATTTTAGCAAAGGGGAGAGTGAGAAGATAAACTAGCAGGGTCTTCATGCCATGAGAGCCAGCACCTTGAGGACTGTGTCAAATGCAAGCACCTTCTTTATTCAAGAACACTTTTAGTTGAAATATTTCTAAACCGCTGAACCAGAAAGTGAGTTGAGATCTCAGGTACCTCTGATGATTCTTAAATTTCAGAATCCTGTCTCCTGCCTTCATGATTCATTATCTCCCTTTAATTAATAAAAATAGTAAGTATCTTTTCCTTTAATTCATATTCTTAGATTAAAGACCATAAAATAATAAAGATGTGTTAATATTCGTTATGGTAACGTGGGGAATTAAAGGAGTAAAAGACATGATTCCTGTCTCAAGGAGCTTACATGATAGTTTGCAAAGACAAACGGAGCGCACATCAAATAAGTGGAAATCAAATAGATGTTAGACAGATGCCATTACTTTATTAGCAATAAAGATCTGAAGAGGTGCAGAGGAATATTTCCTTCTTTAGCGCTAATACAGACTACATTTTATAGTAGTATGTCTTCTGTTTTTGAATGGACATCTCCTGTGTTTATGTTAAATCTGATTAATTATAAAGATTTTTTACGGAATTGGGTGATATTTCTACTTTGAATAAAGATTACCAACAAAAGAATTGTTGGCCACTATGCATGCCCAGCCACTTACAGATGGGTTGAAACTCAAGAGGATGAGTTTAGTTCTTAGTCTTAGATTTCATTAAATGCATTAAATAAGTATATGTCGATTTTGACTACTACTTTATCTGTGAGCTTGGGAACTCATTCAGTAAGAAATTAAACTTCTCATGAGTTCATTTGGTAAATAGGATTATCCGTGTTACTTCTCTGTTGTGCCAGAAAGGGGCAAAATCACACTTTTTTGAGCCATGTCTTTTTCTCTGTGGGGCCACACCTGTTGTGATCACTAAGATGAAACGAATGTACCTGTGTTTTGAGCCACTGCAGCATTAATGTAGGGGCTCCCCGTCCCCACTTCCCTTCCTGTGTTTTGCAGGCAGTCAGATGCCTCCTCAGCCACCCGGGAGCCAGTCAGAATCCAGTTCCCATCCTGCCTTGAGCCAGTCACCAATGCCACAGGAAAGAGGTTAGTCTTCAGCTCGTGTCTTACGTCTCTTTGTGCTTTGAGTATATAAGGTGTAAATGAATTTGGTCATCTGTGCATTTCCTTGTGAATAATTTTTAAAGGATATTATGTTTCCTCCTCTGGTGAACGAAATAACATACATGTCACCACAAATCTGGAAAAGAAGGATGGTGTCTTGCAGATTAGGTGAAGTTTTACCAAGCACACTTCAAGCCCCAAGGGCTGTCTATGTCCACACAGCGTCGTGAAGCATGATTTGTACCCGACCCTGGCCTGTCCGTTGATCTGGCTGTGTAAAGGAGACTATCAATGATGCGGTTTGGATATTGGTCCCGATGAAGTATAATGTTAGAGTGTGTGTGTGTTTCGCTGTTTTGATCAATATTTGTCCCATGATACTTAAACAGTAGCAATTTATACTTATATTCTAAAATTGTAGGATCTTGGTACTCGAGCCCACCTGAGAAATTGTAGCGTCCATTAGCCTCTCTTTACAAATAAAGAAACTGAGGACCAGAGAGGTTCCACAGGAATTCCTCATGCTCAGAGGCTCACTAGTGCTGGAACCAGAAGAAAGACCACGGGCTTTCCTCCAAGCCCAGAACTTCCAGGTTGTCCCACATCTGCAAACTCTCTGACCCTTAGCTCACTTACGCATGCGGACCCCATGTACTGTTGACTTGGTTGAGGCCTGTGGATCCTCATTTATCTTTGTCTTCTCTCCCTCCTTCTATAGTAAAGCTACTCTTGGTGGTGGTGATCTTAATCCAGGTTAGTGTAGACTGAGGTTTACGAGCCTATTGCGCCGTGGGTGCTGTGCCGAGTCCCTTCCCGCTGCCTGCGAGTGCACACTGCCCGTCCTGCCCGTGGAGCTGCCACTTTTGTACTCTCCCCACCCCCCCAACAACCACCCTGACGACAGAAGTTGCTGGTTTGGTAGCTGCTATTTAAAGGGACCTGATCCCACATGTTTATAATTGTTTCTCTATGAGTTGTACAGATGAGGGTTTGCTTCTAATTGGAATTATAAGGTTTTAGTTACTTTACATATTTAATAACTCAGCAACCCGTTATTTGCCCATGAAAAGATGGATTAGCCCCAGCTGCACATCATTTGTGTTGAAATGAATATTTAGTAGGAATAAAATGGAATTTTTATTTTCTAATATCTCAACATATTTAACTTTTTAAATTATAATTTAATGTATAACTAATACTTTAATTCCCTTATTAAGATACTGTAGTATGCCTTAATAATGGAATAGTTAATGGTTTTCAAACTTTAGGGGGTATGAAAATTACCCGGAGAACTGCCTAAAACAGATAACTAGGCCACAGCCCCAGATTTCTGGTTCAGTAGGCTGGAGGCAGGCCTCCTCAAAGCTGCCTTTTGGACAGATACCGAGCTGTTGCCGGTGCTGCCGACCTGAGGACCGTACTTTGAGAACCGCTGCCTTCTAGTGACGCTATAACAGTATGTTTTAATAATTACGTGGTGTGTGCGTTGGTTTCTCTAAACTCTCCACTGTAACCTCCCGCGAGCCAGCCTTGTACCTCCTGTCCTTTTTCTGCATTAACTCCTCATGTCTCTGGCCATCTGGAAGGCAGTTCAGAGCTCATGGACAGCATCCTAGCACCATGCGAGGGGGAATCCTCTCCAAACTCCTTTACGTGGCCTTGGGTTGCGTCTGGGTTGCATTGCTGGGTCAGGGAAATGGAGGGAAAAAAAGGATGAAAGAAATTCTCCTGCACTGAAAACCTGCTCAGGCCAGACCCAGAGCTTGGATGAAGGTATTTGTTATTTCATTTAATCCCCACGTAACCCTGTAACATCATTCCCACTGGGAGAATTCTGCTGCTTCAGCGAGCATTAGAGGGTAATTCGATGCCCTACAATCCCAACCTTTATTGCTAAGAACTAAAGGAGAAACCTTCCTAGATCCTCCTCCAGCACGTCCCCCATCCTCTTCCAACTGATAAGTGTTTAAAATTTTTGAAAAATGTAGAAAACCAAATGTGAACGATAGAATTAGGAAATGCAGCTAAATTAAACTTTTAACTTAAATACATTGGCAAGCAAAATCTAGAGTTTTCTTCTGGTGTCACTCTATAAAAACCACTATTTTAGGTATGTCTGTTATTTTTTCCCCCTCATTATCTCCATTGTACACAGCGCAGTTCTGGTAGCTGATAATGGGTACATAACAATCCGGGTTGTTATAATGACCATTTCCTGCAAATAGCAAATATACATTTTATAGTTTGCATATTTTTATGAACACATTCCCCAGGCTTTCTCAGAAAGACGTTATGTGTGTCCCTGGTGTGCCTTCTGTTGGCTGGACAGCCCCCCGACCAGGAAAACCTTCTATTTCCAAATGGCTGATAAATGGTGCTTTGCCACGCAGGAGTTCAATTTCCTCCAAAATCGGACAGCAAGGATTGTTTTTTTAAGACTTGTTATTTGTTAAAATCTAGGGAGAAATGTTAGCTCTGAGTGATGTTTGATTAGGTGTTTTAATGCCAAATGCCACAGTCATTATAATGGTTTGATATAATAATATTTTTCTTGTCTGTTTTATCACCTTTGGGTGTGTACCAACAGTATATACGGTGCACGGTAGATCTGAGGAAACACTTGCTAGAAAAGTCCCCAGTGTTGACTCCCGTGTATTGAGAAGTAATTTAACTTCATTTATACATTTACAGTCGATAGACCCTCCCCTGCCCCCCGTCTAGGGAAGTGATGAAAGAAGCAGAGAGGAAAAAAGTATTTTGGTGAGTGAGCCTTCTACTTTAAAAATGTATCCTCTCTGAGAACCCAAGGACCATGATAGACAAGAACGTAGCTTCTGTACTGCTGAGTATGAAAACAGCCAAGTTGAGCAATTCCTTTTACACTTACTTTGTTTTAATAAGTTAGGATAAGGGAGTAAGATTCCAGATGCACACATCTCCTTTAATTTACCCACAGGAGACAGATTTTCTTTAATGGCAAAGAATCTAGAAACACACTTGCCTAGAGACAGTTGTGCAAAGCCGGAGCGGCGCCCACTTCCATCTGGAGGCGTGGCTTTCTGGGTGTTCCCGGCGTCCTCACGAGGGACAGCAGTCCTGCTCTACCCTGGAGCCTGGCTGCCTCCAGGCTCGGGAAGCTGAACCCTCACTCCCCCTGCCAGCCTTCCTTCCGACTCGGTCCCGATTCCTGTTCAGGAAGAACATTTATCAGTTTCCTGTATACTCGGTTGAGGGGAATTTTGCAAACCTGAGGCTGCCCTGGGATCCGAACCACACTGGCGTCAGCAATACCAGGTCCAGGGCCACTTCCCAAAGTTGAGTGCAGAGTCGGCACCGTGATCCCAGGGCCCTGTAGTGCCCTTCCCCCATCTCCAGTTCCGTGCCCTCTGACCTGGGGCTTCTCTTTCAAGTTTGTCTAAGGACAGCAGTCACAAATCCATTTCCCCACATCGTATGTAGGCAAACATGCCTGAGTTTCTATGGTTTCCAATTTGCCGTCTCAGAAAGGTGTGTACGCGGGAAAACACGGCCATGGCCATGGCCAGGTACAAAAAGAAGGGCATTTTAGGTGTTTATTAGCCTCTCTACTCTCCTGTGGAGCTGTCTCCTGCAAGTTCTCCGCTGCTCTCTTGCATAGCATTTGACTCAGCGCTCTCCCGTTTACACTTTATGTGGTGCTAGAACTTTCTACTAACCGAATAAAGAAAATTAGTTCAAATTCTTTGGTCTTAACTTCTTCATTGTTGATAGAAATTTAAAAGAAGAAAGGTCAGAACTTCACGTTAGTATTCCATAACACGCTTGCCGCTCATTTTTATTTTAAATCAAATCTTCTCTCCGTAGTTCTCCAGCAACATACAGAATTGCTGTTAAAGCACATCACCAAAAAAAAAAAATCAATATACATTACAGCACCTAAGGCATTGGAGGGAGAGTTCAGGTAACCCTAAAATACTTAAATAAATGTTACGAGAAAATTGTAGCTGGTGAGTTTAGATTAATTTTTTCCTCATGGTATAGTATTTAACTTGTGTATCTTAAAAATTTGAAAGCGCAGTAGGAAATGCCTTCTTCATATGTTGCCCTGTTTTCCAAGAGGGCTTGGAGGGAATATCTACTCAGTCATCTGAGTAGATAAATAAGTATAATTATTATTAACATTAGAATGATTGCATTTTTAACCCCCGTAAAATGTTAAGCATAATGAAACCTGCAAATGCCCTTCTAGTTATTGGATTAGCAATTAGGTGAAAACGTTTCAAGAAGGCTTATTTATTTGGACAGATGTAGAGAGGTCAGAATTAATTTTTTGAAAACCTTTTAATTGAATTCCCTTTTAATTTTCACAGTGGTGTCTAGTTAAATATTCATGTTAATGCTGGTGGTTTTCTGAAGGTCTGCACTAGATCTGGGTTCTCCAAATCAACGTACGTTATTTAACCCTTTTCATCTAGAGCGCCAGCAGGGACTTCCTCGGTGTAATCCCATAGTATTTGAATAATTAGAAGGTAGTAATGAGGATTTAATTAGTCCTTGAGATACGCTGAAAGCAGAACCACTAGGAACTTTCCCTTTCGGACGCGGATTACAAGCAGAGCTGATGCTTCTGCAGGACTGTGATGTGGCAGCAAATATATTCCGTCGCTGGAGGCAGTTCTTTGGCACCGTCCTGTGACGGTCAGATCTGCAGGGAAGGTATCCTGGGTGAAATCTTCCAGAATTATTGAATAGCACCCGCCCCCCCCCCCCGCCTACACCCCGCCTTCTTTCCTGTCCCCGTCCACAACCTTTTCTCTCTCTCTTTACTGTTTAAACAGAGTTGTCATCAGAGCTACAGGCTGACCACACACGATGGAGAGCTGGCCCTTACTCTTATCAGCCACAGCAGATGAGACCAGCTAGGGGAGGTGTGGGTTTACTCCACAGCTGCAGGACACAGAGAAAATAGCTAAACTTTGCGTTTTCTACATCTCAAGTATTTAATCCAGCCAGACTCCATTCTTGGCCCCGCTGTGTGTCGAAAGCATCACAAAATTCCCCATCTTTGGAATCTGGTATTCACGGTAATATTTATCATTAGCCTCCATTTTTATAAATATAAATAGTGCCATTAACTGGAGAAAGCGTATAACAGATAGGCGAGGTTGGACATTTAGATGCCCTTGTGCGCTTGCCCTGAAAAGGTGAACAAGAATTTGTGTACTTTCGAAGTATGAAGTTTCAGACTTAACCTATTTAATGTAGATTGAACAGAACATGTCTTCGTTAGTCTCATATTTTCCTTCTGTTATTAATCCCAAATGTTAATTGCCTTGGTATAATTTTATTCTCACTCTTGAGTGGCGTATTTTAGCTCATTTTTAAAGTCCTAATAGAATTCCTCATTGAATTTCTAGGCACATTCTATTTGCTTAGGGCAAATTGTTCTCTTACTTTTTAATGCCGAGGGCAAAAACAAAAAAAAAAGAGATATCTTAAAATAAATCGATTGTCTTACTATAAATTAAACTGAGCTCTTGAGGGCCAGAACTGAATCTTGTTCACACTCTGATTCCCTATGTCTGTGACAGAGCCTCATGTATAATAGATATTTGACAAAGATTGAGCCGGACCACAGAAAATAATTCAGAAGTTTCAAGTTGTTTCAGAGCACAGAACAACCAAAGAACAAAATATATCATGTTCCTAAACGAAGAAAGCTTCCCATATTAATCAGTCTTCTCTCAGCGTTGCCAGTAAAGGCCATCTGCCGTGGCAGAGGGCGTTTCTGTCTCTTACAACATGGTGGGCGTTTTGATGTTGCACCAGATTAAAGCTACTGCTTCTGCTGCCCCATCCTTCCAGGGCGTATTTCTGTAACCGTACAGATGTGGCTTCAGGCCGAGCTGAAGTCCTCACACCTGGAGCCTGGCGTTAAATGAGTTGTCCAGGGGCACCTGGGTGGCTCAGTCGGCTAAGCGTTCACCTTTGGCTCGGGTCATGATGTCATGCTTTGTGAGCTCAAACCTCGCATTGGGCTCTGTGCAGACAGCTCAGAGCCTGGAGCCTGCTTCAGATTCTGTGTGTCCTTCTCTTTCTGTGGCTCCCCCGTTTGCAGTCTGTCTCTCGCTCTTCAAAATAAAAAATAAACATTTTAAAAAAACTTAAAAAAAAAATAAATGAGTTGTCAAGAAGCCACCCACCGCCCTACCCCAACCAGTCTCCTTATATCTTAGGAGCATTTAGATGGAACTCAGTAAAAATTTTGAAAAGTTTTTAATGCTACTTGCTGGTTTCATGGTGATATTTATACAGCAAGTCGTTTTTGAAATTTTTTTAATGGTTTCGAATATCTTCGTTGACCTAACATCTTCATTGTCAAGAGCAGATTAACAAGTTAGCTCAAAAACAGAGACCACCAAGGTCATTGTTAAGGAGTTGGAAATAGGATTGAAGATTTTTTTTTTTCTGTTTTTGCAAACTACAGAAACTGTTTTGTTCCTCTTTCTTTTGGGTTCTCAGTTCTCAGTATGATAGTAAATCTGCACGTTCTGAAATCTTTCATAGGGTGGTGGTGGTTGTCAGAACATGCTCCCTTACTCTAGGTTTCCAGTTACCCCTGTACATAAGGGTGTTCTTAGCATTTGTGTGCACACGAAACATAAAGTGATGCTGGCTTCCAACAGGAGGCTCTTAGCAGAAGGAAGAAAATAGATCACTTTCCAGATATACTGCTGTGTAAGTATAGCAGATTCACGTGTTAAAGCATCAGTGATACTCCGCTCCCGCCCCCAGATGCAATTAATTCAGACTCCGCTCTTAATTGAGGACCCCTTTTTTTAATAATCCATGACAGACGAAAATAAAGTCAAATGGGAGGTCAGGTACAAGAGAGAATATCTAGGAAGCTGTTTATAATTTCCTCAGCCTCGGAGCTCTGCCTCTGGGCTGGACTGTGGACCAAGCCAAAGCTAGCCCAGTACAGGAAATAACCACATAGGACTCGGATCAGGGTTATTGTTACAGTCCTATGGCGTCTGCCATCCGGAGGTCTGTTCACCAAAAAGCTGAGAAAACAAATATCACGTAGAACAAAAGTCGACTCTATTGACTAAGGAATCCTCAGTCTAAATTCTAGCATGTCTTAAAAGATGCATAGTTTTGTCACTTCTGTTTTACACAATCATTTTTTTTTGAATTGCCAATTAAAGCGTGCTTTCACTAGTCAACCCTCATTTGTAATTGGCTCATTATTCTTCACCCAAAGTATTCGAGAACATCTGGATCTTAGGTAAACTCAACACCGTGTGTTGCACCCACTTATTTTTAGTAATGTGCTTTCTCCTGTGCCTTCTGGGCCTGTACCTCAGGGAGGGACCCCGGGCCGCCCGGCTCCCCAAGCCAGAAAGCCAGAAGGGCATCCTTGATGCCTTTTCCCCTCCCATCTGGCTGCTGCAGGGCGTCGCTGTCCATGAACTCTGGCCCTGCGGTGTTACCCTTCAGCCCCTTTTCTTGGTATTTCTTGGTTTCTTACCTTCCTATCGCAGCTCTGCTCAGTCCCCTTTCCGTGCTGAATCCAGAATGGTCTTTCCAGGAGGCTGATTAGATTACACCCTGCCCTTCATAAGAGCCTGGGAGCCCAGCTCTGCCTTGGGGGAGGCTCCTCTGAGGTGCGTGGTTTCGGGGCCCCTTATTACCCCGCACCAGCCTCTCTTTCTGGCCTTACCCATCACCCCGCCACCTCTCATCCCCAGCCAGCTGAACCTCTTTCAGGATCTTAATATAATCTCTTCTCTCTGTCGCTTTTGCCACCCACGTCTCACCCCCAACCCCACCCCGACATGGGGCCCCCTTGCCCGTCTTTACTAACCCCTCAGGTCCCCCATAGCCTGGCAGCTGGTAGGTCTTTGAGGCCATATTTGCTATGTGAACGAATGAGTGACACATTACCTGTCACAGCGGTGTCCCCACAGCCAGGCACCCTCCTAGCGCAGCTTGGCCGTGCCCAGTGAAATCTCCCCAGCCAGAGCTCTGTGCCTGTGAGGACCGTGTGGCCACGTCCAGTTCCCTCACTGCTGTGCTTACGTAGTATGTGCTTTTCCTAGCCTTAAATTTTTTTTAATGTTTTTTATTTATTTTTTTGAGAGACAGAGACAGCTCAAACAGGGGAGGGTCAGAGAGAGAGGTGAGCTGTCAGCACAGAGTCCGATGCGGGGCTTGAACTCATGAATCATGAGATCATGATCTGATTCGAAGCTGGACGCTTAACCAACTGAGCCACCCAGGCGCCCCTTCCTCGCTTTAATCTTCAGGGAGTTTGGAACAAAAAAACCTGAGTTCAGGCGCAAGGTTTACCCCTAACTACTTTTGTGACCTTGGACAATTAATTAAATCTCTGCTTCCTCGTATGTGAAGTGAGGATCAGAGTGTCCGGGGATTTGTTACGAGGATCGAATGCAGCCTCGTATCTGAAGGCGGTAAATTGCGAAGCCCTGTGCAAACACTAATACTAAGCATAAGTATCAGGCACAGTGACTCAGGGGACACCTGGGCTGAAGTTGAAAGCTTTGAAATGGAGTCCCTCTGCTCCTTCCAGCAATAGCAGCACACACAATACTGCATCTGCGCTCAGCACCGAATCGGACGTGTGCAGCTCACGCCGGAAAGATTTGTGGAAGGAAAGGCCAGATATTTTGCCCCCATCCACCATCTGGGTAATCAGCCTGATGCTTCCCCGGACTCTCATTTGCCCGGTGATCGATGATGTCAGTAGCCGAGAGGGTTCTGTCGGGGGGGGAGGGGGCGGATGGGGAGAACTTAGATGCTCGCCTCCGCACGTGGGGTGCCGCGGCGCAGGGAGGGAAGAGGGAGCCATCCTCCCAGTTAACCCTAGAGCACAGCTGGGAGAGCACTGGGGGGCCCGGGGCCCAGCCTCGAACGGGTCATTAGTTTCCGGCTTCCTCTAAGCACTTCACGTCGTGCAGCGGAGCGGGCAGGCAAATAAACACTGGAGATATTCAAATGTAACAAGACTATTCTTTAAAATCCATTTCTCTCCCCAAATGGGAACCTGACACCTATTTGCGATGAGAAATCACTCTGTCCGGCTTTATAGTCGGGAGACCCTCCGCCGAGGTGGTGCCGCGTGTGACCATTATTTCACACACGTGGGGAAACATCTTTTATTGAACCGGCTTGGAGAAACAAGGCAGTTCTGTGAATTTTTAACAGATGCCAACATGAAAACGAAGTGTCCAAGTGCCAGAGGGAAAACGTGCCTCTCTTTTTGGTGGCTTACGGGACCTTGGGTGTTTCCCTGGTGCCCGGCACCCCTGAGCAAGAAGTCACATTTGCCGTGTAATCGGTCCCGTGCCCCCTCGCTGGCCGGCATTAGCCGGGCACGCTCACCGCGCCGCCGCTGTTCCCTCTTTCACGGCCAGGATGCACCATGGCGTGAGCTTTGCGTCTGACTCTGCTTTCCAACAGGATTTAAAGTCTGCACCACTTAATGTTGCAGAATTTGTCGGGCTGCATGAAGAGGAAAAGGACATACCATTGGAGGCTGAGAGCCATGTTAAAATGCCTCCCGATTTAATATTCTGAAATTTCCCAGTTTTGCTTGACTATTTCTTTGGCTTCGTTTCTCAGTGAGTTTTGTACAGCCTCCACCCTAGGCATGCGTTTTCGTCAGGTGGGATGTAAGCGCTTCAGAGACCGCTTCAGAGCAGTGATGACCCGCCGTGGTCTGTTTGGGTTCACGGAGCTCTCTGCTCCATGTTTCCTCTCCCCCAAACATGCCTACTGGCCAGTTAGCTTTTTAAATTAAATATAATTCCATTCTACTTTTGAGAATTTTTGAAGGCCTTTTACAGATAAGCTGCATCTCTGTCTTGCCCCATGAAAAGTTTTTCCTCACTCCTCTCACATAAAAAATACTCTGTGTTCATTTCATGTCCAAAATGGAAAATGTGACTGTTTATAATGGTTGCATAAGTCCGTTTCTTTCTTTTCTTTTTTTTTCTTTTTTTGATACACTGAGGTTCAGATAGTAACGCTGGATCCTTCCTATAAAACAATTTTTTTTTTACAAATGAGACGATTCTATAACATGCTGTTTGTAAAACCAGGGAAAACCACAAATAGTACAATGCTGAAGAAAAAATTTGAAAGGTCCTGAAAACTCACTTAACCTAATAATAATATAAAGAAACATTTTAGAAATGCTAATTCGCTATCAGACCAGTTTTCTAAGGTAGCCAGGAGGGGATTGTTTTTTTAATGAAGGAAAGGAAAATGTCTCCCCCGCTCACTCTCTGTAACAGAGACCAGTAGCATTTTCCGTAGACTTAACGATACTACACCGCCATGCAATAAGAAAACATGGTTTGTCTTGGAATTTTCCATTGATACTAATATAAATTTAGGAGAATGACCCTAAAGAAAACAGTCCTTAACATGGAGACTAAGTGACTAAGGTAAGAGTCTGGCAACCTCACCTCCATTCCCATCTTTAGCTATTAGATACATAAAAGATGGCATTCAAAAAAAATTACCAGGTTGTAGCTAGATCTCTAAATTAACGCAGTGTGCCCTTGGAATCAGCATTCCGTCTTACTGGGTGGCGGAAACCAGCCTGGCTAAGACCTGGCTTTTCTCACGGGAGCTTCAGGGCCCCCACCAGAGACGCAAGTAGCGCTCCCTCTGGCCTGAGGTGTTCTTCCTTGTAGAAAGGGAATTGTTATCTTCTTTATCCACCACCCCCCAACACACACACAACCCCTAATGGTTTTGCACAGATGTTTATCAAGTTAGTCATTGGTCATAAGTGCTTATCATCCAGTGGTAAACAAGGCAAGATCCTGGCTCTTTACCTTGAGAATCAGTTCATTCAAGCACTTGACAAGAATCTTGATATTTCAGTCCATTTCTCTGTCTCCCCACCCATCTCTCCTTCCCTCTCCCTTTCTCTCTCTCCCTCTTCTCTTTCTGTCTCCCTTCCTCCCTCACTCTCTCTCTCCCTCCCTCCTTTCTCTCTCCCTCCCTCTCTCTCTCTCTCTCTCATCAAAAAGGCACACTCCGGGGAACGTGCTGGATCCGGAAGGACGTCGGCGGCTCGCGGCACTCCGAGCTCATCAGTACTGGTAGCTGTTGGTTGAGTGTCCTGAAACCGACCCACTTAGCTTCTCTGAGCCAAATACCAGGGCTGGCCAGTTATTTCTGGAACTAGCTCTCTGGGAAAGGGCAGTGCTTTCTGGATAGTCAACTGGATGAGGAAAGCGACCCATCAGTACCACTGGCTCTGCCGGAGGAGGTGTAGAGCGGGCCGGCCCCGCACAGCAGCACGGAGCCGCGTGCACCCGGGGTGGGCGTCAGGCCGTGCGCCGGGAGACTCACAGGGCGTGTATTTGTCACCTTGGTGAATGACCCATGGTCCAGGGACTTGCAGCACTTTTAGGCCCCACTGGGATGAATGGTTTGTAGGGGAGCCTGGCAAAGTTTGGAAACTTGGAACCATTCAGACAGGAAATAAATGGTGGGTTGTGTTAAAAATAATATGAATGACAACAGCTATGATTTATTGAGCCTCTGCGCCGTGTGAAGGCGCTAGCTGCTTGCTGCCTGTGACGTTTTCTCATTTGACCTTAGGATGTAGGCTCCCCGTCATCCACGTGTTCCAGAAAAGGAAACTGAGGCTTCACTGCTGACTGACTAGCATAAAGTCACCTTAACTGTATGTGGCAAAACCACAAGTGACAGTGGAGATGGACAGAGGGGATGCATTTGGCAGAGATTCAGGGGCAAAAACCAGGCTTTCCGCCTGCTGGGCTTTCGGCAGTGACTCCTTCTCAGGGCGCTGACTTCCTTTCCCTGGATAAACGCTTCTTCAAATATCCTGAGCATTAGGGAGCCAGGCCACAACATTTATTAAGCTCTTTTTTGTAAAGTAAAAGTAAGCGGGGCTCGAATGAAGATGTTTTCCTGTTTAGTACGAACGTGTATTTGGCTCCGGTTCTGTGCCAGGCGACTTCGTGGCCCTGTGGACACAGATGCGAAGGAAACGTGTTTTAAAGCCGCGGTACTCGGTCTGGGGGAGAGACAGGCGCTCCAGCCGGTAGTGGTGGCCGTGTGGTAGCTGCTCTGCCTCTGCTTTCGTGAGTGGTGCTTTCTGGAAGGCCAAGGAATGTGGTCGAAGATCGCAGGAGGCGGGGCCGGGAAGTCTGCTGCAGGGCGGTGAACGGCCTTGTGGGCCCGCTGTGGGAACCGCAGATTCACAGAGGACACAGTCGAGCATTGTGTTTCCAGTGACTCCCATTCAGTGAGTTTTTTTAACTGAAATACTTTTTTAAATACCAGAGTGCATCTCACACAATACGGGTAGACATTGTTTCGTGAAACGGTGTGTGTGTGAACCTGCTTGTGAATATACAGACACATGCTCAGATACACACACTGGATCGTGATATAAAATAGATTTAACTGTGGGTGGCGGTTAAGAAGGTCTTAATTCACGAGTTAAACTTTGCGAGCCTCAGCGTCTCCACAGTTGTTTTGAAGTTTAAATGAGCTAATGAGGAACAAGGCTCCTGGCACTAATCCTCGTCCATTCAATGTCCGCGGTCACTGACATGAATGGCGCGCCGTCTGGAACGTGAGAGGCAGTCAATAAATATTTATGAAGCGAATGAACGCGCCAGGACGTGGCAGGCCTCACGCAGCCTGCCGCCCACAGGGAGGAAGAGTGTCTGAATGGCCAAAACCGAGTGGGACACCGTGAGGACCGTGTAACATGGTGAGGCTGGGGAACTAGGTCAGGCCAAAGACTCGGGTGCTGACCTAGTAAGTTTGGACTTCATTCTGTGAAGCAGTCAAGGGTCAGGTCTTGAGCCAACAGGACGGACAGATCCCTGAAGAGCTGAGGAAGGGCGGGAGTCAGAGCGTCAGGGAGGCGCTGGCCTTGCGTCCGAGCGAGAGACCTCTCTCCTCCGAGAGGACGCGAACGCAGAGGGCCACACCGTGGGCCTGGGTGCTCGCGGCCGAGGGGGCTGGACGTTGTGAGCGGTGGCGCTGCCCTTTGCTGTCTGCTGGTCGCTTGCTGGCGGTTACGAGTGGGCAAGGCAGGACTTGGAGAAAGGGGCACAGTGTTTATCCGGGGGAAAAGCACCGGCCGGGTGACGGGCCCCAGGGCCTGGAGGAGTCCGCCGAGCGCAGGCCTGGAGCTTCTGAGCACGGGCACTGTGACACCGCGTCGCTGGACACGTTTGTTTCCGTGTTGGGCCTCAGGTCCCCAGTCTGAACTGTGTCCTCCTCTTCCCCCCTCAGAGCGCCCGAACTTCTCTTTTCGTCGGTTCTTATACGCCCAGTCGTTCGTTACATGTCGCCCCCCCTGCCCCCCGCCCGCGAGCCCCCGGGGACGGGCCCCGTCTCCTCCGTGCTCGTACCGGGGCCTTGCGCGTGGCTGGCCAGCTGGCTCAGTGGCTTTGGACGCTCATTTGATGGTCATTCCCTGCTCATCAGCTTTATCTGCCCCTCAGCCAAATTTACTTTTTTTTATTTCTTTATTTTTTATTCATTTTTGAGAGACTGAGAGAGACAGTGTGGGCAGGGGAGGGTCAGAGAGAAAGGGAGACACAGAATCTGAAGCAGGCTCCAGGCTCTGAGCTGTCAGCACAGAGCCCGACGTAGAGCTCGAACCCACGAACCGTGAGATCATGACATGAGCCAAAGCCGGATGCTTAACCAAACATCCCTCGGAAAGAGAGAGAGAGAGTGTGTGTGTGTTTCCTATTACAGTGCATTTCTCTGAGAGCATAGCTTTTCCTCTTTCTCTTTTTTCCCCCTAAAGGGCACCTTTGCGTTTTCATATGAGGAGTATGTGTCTTTTCGTTTGGAACGTGGTGGTACCACAGGGTGCGCACACGTAATGAAGCCTAAATTCATTTATATAAACCTGTGGCTCTATTATATGGATAAAATGTACAAGTTCTGTTTTCATCTGCAGTGTCTGTGATTTTTCAGTAAGTATTTTATATAATGTAAATAATAATCTCATCCAGTACTTTTCTCCAAAGTTTGTGTTTCCCCACGTTAGATAGTTACTTGGGACATACAACTCCATAGTACGTCTAATAATAAAATATACTTTGATAATATGTAGGAAGTGCATTTTATCTTTTCTAAATTCCCCTTACTAGAAAGTTTGGTTTTCTAAATCCGGATGACTTCTAACTAGAAAAACTTCACACCTTTTTTAAAAAGCAGCTTTATTCTCTCAGCTGTCAGCTTTTCTATTCACAAACCACGTTGCAAGCTGCCATTTTATAATAACTTTCTAAAAGAAGCAAAAATACAATCAAATATGTCACCATAAATAGGTAGACAATCCTTGGTTGGAATTTGAGTTTTTGGAAACATTTTAACATTTCTTTCACCCAAAATAAAGGTTAAAATCAAAACAAAGCAAGAAGCATCCCAAATAAATGTACACAGAAATTACAAACTTGATTCGACTTCTCCTAGAGGGAAGAGAATGCTTTCAGCCAGAGCTGGAAGTGTCCCCTTTAAGTGCTTCCTCCTCCTGCGCAGTTAGGAGGTGAGGAAACTGAGGCCTGAAAGGTTAAGTTAGTTGCCGTATTCTGCACAACAGACCCGGAAGGACCGGGACGCCACTCCGGCTCCGGGTCCTGGCTGCGTTGTCCTTGCTGCCCGTCTGGATCCCCTGCCCCGAGTGTGTAACAACAGCAACAGCTAGTGATCACCGGCAGCCCACCCTCCTGGGCACCCGCCGTGAGGTTTTCATGTGTATTGTCTCATTTAGCCCCCACACCATCTCTATGGAGTAGACGCAATTGGCCCTAATTTGCAGTTGAGGAAACCAATAATAGACCTGCAGAGTTTCTGTCTTTAGGATGAAATGAAGACAGTCTTCATTTTCTGCTAACTTTTGTCTTCAAAGTTTTCATCAGTTTGTTTAGATTCTGGTGATATTCAATAGCCTTTTGAAAATACAATTCTGTGCACAGCAGAAGCCTTTCCCAGTAGGATTGCTGCTGGCATTTAATTGTGATCCTGTGATACGGGTCACTCTGCCTGCCTCCTCACCGGCCTCCGGGCCTCTGTTCCAGCCTCTCTGCCCTGCAGCCCCTTCCTCGTGCTGCAGGTTCTAGCACAATCCGCTTTAGAAAAGCAAGTCAGATCTTATCGCTTTCCTGCCAAGACGGCCCGTGGTTGGTGCCACCTCGAGTGTCCGTGGAGGCCCCCCTCCCCCGGATGGCGGGTGCACGAGCTTCGGGGATCCATACAACTCTTCCATAACGGGCCGTATCCGCAAGATGAAACACTTCACAGTCAGGACAGAGTGACTAACAGAAAGGTGGGCGAATGATATAAATAGTTTTAGAAAAGGAACTAAAAACAGCTATTAAGCAAAATGTTCACCTTTACTCATGGTAAGAGAAACACATAATCAAACACAAATTATAAACCACCTCTGAAAGCATGCATTAACAACCGTTGGCACTTGGCGAGGGGCACTCAGCAGTAAGACACAGGGATACGGAAGCTTCCCCCACCTCTCATCTGTGGTTTCGCTGTGCCCGGGTCTCAGCCGCACCCCAGAAGCAGACGGCCCTCCTTCTGATGGTCAGGAGGTCGGTGGTGGCCTAACGCCACGTCACGACGCCCGCGTCCTTTGTCATCGTGTCGGTATTGTGTCCTCTCACGCCATCCCAGGAAGGAGCCACGTGGGTGCCGTATGCTATTTTGAGAGAGAGGCCATGTTCACTGTTTTATTACAATATATTGTTCTGTTTTATGTAGTGATTGCTGTTAATCGCTTACCGAGCCCCGTTTACAAGTTACGCTTTATCACAGGTGCGTTTGTGTGGGCAGTGACGTAGCGCACGGGGTACACACAGTGTGCCCCGCATCCTCGCCACGGCCTCAGGTGTCCGCTGGCCGTCTCGGAACAGAAGCTCGCAGGGAAAGGGAACCGACCACGCACCTTCTTAAGCTTCCGTATCCTGTTTGGGATTTGTAGAGTTACACAAGGACCAGAGTAACATGGACTCCATGTGTTTAAGTGAAAAGCAAATGTATAAAAACGAGCTTGTTCATTTGAGCTAGAAAGGATGTGTGTGAGGTGTTCGGTTAAAAGGTATTTATGGCACTTTATAAACCACATCCCTTGTCGATACCGCATTTCACAGAACACTTTCACGCACTATCGCCGCTGATCTTACAGCAGCGTCGTCTTTGTTCTCAGATGAGGAAACCGAGGCCGGACAAATGAGGATTGGCTGACGGTCACGCACCCGTTCGATCACCACCCAGTGTAGCCTGTTTACTTACGTATCCGTCTTCCCCCGGTAGAGTCTGAGCTGATGACGCAAAGCAGACCGTAGTCTTGGCCTTGTATTCCCAGATGAGCGCCATTACGGCCATAGCTCAGAAGGGAGGCAGGCACGCGACGTCACCTTCTCCTTCCGTCCCCTTGGGGAACACGTGGAGTCTTGCCAAAAACACCAAACGAGATTTCAGGACGCGTTTGTACGCAGTGCCACTGCAAAAGCAACCACCGGAAAAGAACGGCTTTCCGATTTTCAGTTCTGTGGAGGAAGCCTGGGCTCTGTCTACCCCTAGGACCTTGGGTCTGCGTCGCGGGACTGGACGCCCTGGCACGGTCCGCTCGAACTTGTCTCCAGGTTCCTCCTCTCTCGGAGTCTCTCTGCACACTTGATTTCCTGCAGAATCCCAGTGATGAGTGAGGGAATTCAAGTGGAACGTGGCGTATATATGTTTAAGGGCTGAGTAAACAGTCAGAAATAAAGAACTAACTTGCCCGGGTAAGAAGTCTTAGAACTCATTTGAACAAACCTTAAGCCTATTAAGTGTCCCAGAGGCAGCAATGACCGGAGGATGTACTATATTATCAGAGGTCCTAAATCGTTCAGCATGGACACTTTCATGGTTGAAGTGAAATTTAATGCCCCAGAAAAGGACCTGTGTTATTTTCTTGAACTAATGAAGAAGACAGTGGCCATTCTCTGAAAGAAAGAAAAACCCACACAGTCTGTATGGAATTTAAATACATTTTTTATTAAATAGGACTCTATATGAAACTCTTGAGAATTTTATAGTAAAGCTTAGATAAATATTTCATGAAACATCTTAAGATGCAATCATTTATAGTAATTTCAGTGCTCTGATTTCTGTTTGTTTTCAGATTTGAAAAAGCAAACATTTTCTATGATGATTTATATCTAGGAGCTGCCAGTTGAGCCCAATTTCATAAGACTTATCTTTATAAATAAATGGAGTAGCTCTTCTTACTTTTATTCTGTCTCTTTAGACGAAGCCACGTTGAAAGATCTTTTTTTTTCCCCTAATGGAAATACAAACTACGGGCTCTGTACATGCCCTGCCTCCTTTATCCCCCAAGTTGTAAGCTGACGTTGGATCTGGGCCCTGTTTCCCTCCAGCCGCCTCAGTAGACTCTCTCTAGAAGCTACTTGTCTGGGTTCTCCCTGCCCCAGCCCCATGCACTCTGCAGGGAAGTAAGTCTTCACCCGACACACGAGACCTGTCACCAACCCAGACTCCTGGGTCCCAGGAGCCGTTATTCAGACTGCCCTTTGTTAGCCTGCTAGTTTGATGGGATTCGCTTTTTCTTAGATACGAGTCCTGATTTGGACTCTGTCTCAATGGGTCTTTCCCTGAAGTTCATTCTACTTGCTTCTCTTTGCCGGAGTGGCTGATGATCGGACGCACCTTGACGCTCTGGCCCCGCATAATTGAAAGATGTGTTTTCTTTATCCACGTGGACGCGCCCTGCTAACAAGCACCTACTTTGTTGCGTTGCCGCACGAGGAACTGAACACTCGCCCCCTCGAGCAGTCGTCCCCGGCCACGTGCCAGACGCCTGCTGGCACCGGGAAGCGAGACCCGATCCTCGCCCTCGAGGAGCCGCTGCTGAGCGGACAGAGAGGGGCCGAGCTGTGGGCAATGCGGGGCAGTGCTGGCCGGTTCCGGGGAGTGCCGGGAGGAAACGCGAGTGAGAAACGGCCGCGTGGGCATCGGGGCAGGGCCCGGTCGGTGGGGGAACGTTCCCCGGGGCCCTGTTGACACGAGCTGCTGGGAGCCACAGGGAGCGGGCAGAGTGAGACCACAAGGTGCGACCGCCGAGCAGCCCGCAGGCCCGAGTCCCCGAGGTCTGCGCATGGCACCCGAGCTCCCCGGGAAGCCTCGAGGGCGGTCATGCAGGGGATGTGCTCCGATTTCCTTTCTTCACTCCGGGCGATCGTTCTGGCAGCTTTGCCACAGTGAGGCGGAAAGAGCAAAGCAGGGTGGGTGGCCCTGAGGCTTGGAGATGAGCATGGGGGGAGGGGAAATGAGCACAGTCCAGGCTTCTAGAAGGACGGAGGGGAGCGGAGGACAAGAGAGGGTGGCAGCAGCAGAGGCAGCGGGATCTGCACACCCCTCGGAAAGGAGGGGAGGGTGGGCAAGGTGTCTGATGGGGACACGTGGGTGAGGGCCGGCGCCATGGGCAGGCTGCAGGAGCAGTCCGAGATGGTTCTGGAACAGCAGGATCTGCATTAGACCAGCCTGTTGTTCACACAGACCGAATGCAGGGGTCTGAGGCAGGGCTCCAAGGGCTACAGCGCCTCAGAGTCAAGGTGACCGGTGGCTGCTCAAGAGACCAGAGGAGCAGAGCAGCCCCATGCAGGGAGGAGGAGGGAGCTAGCCTGGCCTCGAGAAGGGCAGGGTGTGTGGGGGGCCGGAGACCTGCCTCCCCGGGATCGGCCTGGGGGGAACGGAAGGCTCACAGGATAAGAGGGTCCTGGGTGTGACTGCGGCTTCGTGTAGGGGCCGCATCTCCAAGGGAGGTGCCTCCTGCTCGCCCTTCCTCTCTTCTCCTTTCCCTGGTTCCGTCCCGCCCATGACCCACTGGGTTTTCCGGGAAGTCTAACCAGCGTTCAGAGTTAGGACTAGGGGAACCCCAGGGCACCCTCCTGCGTCCCCCATGTTGGGTCTGAAATCCCTTTGCATGTTCCTTTAGGGGAGCCTCCCAGCCCCAGCCTTCCCCCCTCCACGGTCCACGCACCCCCATGTCCGTTTTGTCCCCTGCACTTACATATTTCCATGTATTTCTCCCCTAGGTTTTATGGCAGGCACACAAAGAAACCCTCAGATGTCTCAGTATGGACCTCAACAGACAGGACCGTCCATGTCGCCTCATCCTTCTCCTGGAGGCCAGATGCACCCTGGAATCAGTAGCTTTCAGCAGAGTAACTCAAGTGGGACCTACGGTCCGCAGATGAGCCAGTACGGGCCACAAGGTAAGCGACGTTTCTCAACAACGCATCGCGGCAGGCTGGAGAGGTTTGTCAGTATGTCAGCCCTCCGAGGTCTTCATGTCCTAAGCATCTTCTAAGGTCCCATTATTTGTCACCTGGCAGGTTGGTGAGGCTAATGCAAACCCACAGTCCTTCAGTTGCCTATAGTGCTGGGAAGAAGAATTATAGCAAGTATTCGTTAAGCATTCATGCATCAGATAAATCCTAGTCTCTGCGATGTCGTATGAGATGCTCGTTAGGAAATAGACACAAGCCTTGTCCTCAAAAAGTTTCTGATTTAAAACTTAGATTTCATCATGTTGAGTTCTGATTGTCACTCCCTCCCCCCCCCCCACGTCACAGTGTGCTCACCACTCAGAAGGATGTCATTTCATTACATCTGCTTCCCGTTTGTCTCCAAAGTAAACAGTAGTTCTCAGTTTTTCAGTCATGACTGGTCCGACTCTTAGAAGACAGAATGAAGCCTGAAATGGACATGTCTTTCAAAAAGGCAGATAAGGGGCCACCTGGCCAGCTCAGGCTCGGGGCTCACCTGGCACGCAGCTCTCGACCTTGGGGTTGTGAGTGTGAGCCCCATGTTGGACACAGAGATTACTTCAAAGTAAAGTCTTCAAAAAAGGGATTGGAGGGAGATAAGACAAGAGTCAAAAAATAAATGAAACGTGGCCGAGACGCACTGTTTACATCTTGCCTTCCCGGAAATCGATGCATGTTTTGTCATGTGCCTGTCGAATCTTCTTATCAAGGTTTTTAACCTGATACATGTTTTTCGTAAGTCACTTTTGGCAATAAGGCATTTGAATTTAGCACCTTCTTTATGTTTTGTTTATTTAACTTAGACATTAATGGGTAATTTAGAGAGAATGAGATAATCTGGCACAATTCCCAGAGTTTCCTCACTTCTGAAAATATCAGGAATTTTCCAAGTGGAGATGATGAATGCCCACCAGGAGGTTCTAGTAAAACAACAACAAAGTCAGGTCTCCTCCTGTTAAATGAAGTCTTATTTTCTGAAGCCATTTGTGTCTGTTTAGCAAACCATCGAGCTCTGTTGAGGTTCGTTGAGACTCTCTAGCCACTGAGTATGTGCCTAACATTCTAGATGATTCTATGAGAAAGCCTTGGCACCTTCTTGGCTTTTTACCTGGTGTTTCTCAGAAAAACTTTTCTTTCTGTTTATAGTATTTCACAGTTTGAAAATTGAGCTATCAATGTACTGTCATCTTTGAAGATCTCTTCCTGAAAGAGTATAACCATCTTCGATATTCCTGGTGTAACATTGCTTCCTTGCCTTCCATTGCTTTGTTACTTTACATTCAACCAGCTCTGTTGTTTGGAAGATTATATTAGAACACCCCAAACAGGGGCGCCGGGTGGCTCAGTCAGTGAAGCATCCGACTCTGATTTTGGCTCAGGTCATGATCTCACAGTCTGGGAGGGAGCCCTGCCTCAGGCTCAGCACAGACCCAGAGCCTGCTTGGGATTCTCTCTCTCCCTCTCTCCCTGCCCCTCTCCTGCTTGTTCATTCTCTCTCTCTCTCTCTCTCTCTCTCTTAAAATAAATAAAGAAACTTAAAAAAAAAAAACACCCAAAACAGAACTTTTGTTTCAGCCCCTTCCGGCCTTTGTCCATATGTGCGTATAGTCAGTGCGGATGTAGACTTTGTGTTTTGCCTGATTCCCTTCCCACCATGTCACTGAGGGGTTTCTACGACTCTGACTTCAGTGAGCCCTAGAAGGTCGGGTCCCAGTTGACAGGAACAGTCCACGCTGTTCCCCGTCAGCCCCGGGAAGCCGTGACCTGAGAAGTCGCTGCTGAGCTGAGGCAGGGAGCCACCAAGATGGGAGAAGCGTCACCGCTACCCGTGCCCTCAGCGGGCGTCTTCGAGACACGCTTTCTGTGACTGTTGTGAAAAGAAGGAAACTTCAGTGAAAGTTAGAAAAGCAGTCTGGAGGTTGTGATACACACAGAAAATGGGGACTTTGGCTCAGACTGTGACTGGAGACAGGCTTGTGCTCCCAGAACCGGGAGGGGCTAAAGGGCTGGGACTTGACCACGACCACCCACAAGGGCTTCGTGTAATCTTCAAAGTTGGTCTGTCTTCTCTTCAATAATTCACTCTGGCAACCTCATCCTCTGCTGTCAAGATGGAGCCTTGACTATCTGAGGAGTCTTTTGTGAGCAGCTAAGAAAGTGCATATGCTATTGGAGTTAATAGCAGGAAAAGCGCTTTCTGTGGAATGGATTTCTTCTCTGAATAAAACCCTCGGTTTTCCAGAACAGTTGGACATTAAGGTTCCTAAGTGAAGAGCACTGAACCTGTGAGGGTTCTCATCCAAACTGCTGAGTGTCCTTGGAAACTTGCTTCCTCTTTGGGAATTACCTCTCCTCTAGAAAATGAGAAAATTAGGTCATATTACTTTGGAATTTGCTTCCAATTCTTATATTCTACAAGTCTAACTCTTGCTTCAATTCTGAAGCCTTTTATGTCCATGCAGCCTGCTGGACCCACGGCGTAACACTTTGGTCATATAGTCAAGAAGGGACTTATTTTCAGGCATAAATACTGAGTTCAGGTTACAAACCATCTAGACCATGGAGGATAATTTCCAAACTCAGCCGCTCTTCGTTTTGAAAACAAGCGCCCTCAGATCTGTCCTCTCCGTCATTTCTTCTCCGGAGTGATGCTCCTGCGTGTGGAAGGAGCCCCCGAGGCGTGTCTCCTGGGTTCGTTGAGTGGCTCCAGACGCCCTGTCCTTAAACTCAGCGTCCTGGTCCTCTGCCTCCAGCCCCGAACTGTCAGCCTCTCCTCGTGTTCTGCTCTCCCAACACACGAGAAATGACAGGAAATTAGCGCTTGTAACACATTATTATTCAAGTCAGTAAGTGTCCTTACTTTTACATTTCTCTTTGTTGATCTTTTTAAACTAGACCCAAAATAAGTATTTTATTCTTCCTTCTCTTAATTAACTGCTCAAATTAGTTCTAAAACACTCAGCTTGCATTTTCATGCTACATGTTTTGTTTTGTTTTTTAACTTTTTTTAACGTTTTATTTATTTTTGAGAGAGAGAGAGAGAGAGACAGCATGAGCAGGGGAGGGTCAGAGAGAGAGGGAGACACAGAATCTGAAACAGGCTCCAGGCTCTGAGCTGTCAGCACAGAGCCCAACACGGGGCTAGAACCCACGAACCGCGAGATCATGACCTGAGCTGAAGCCGGACACAACCAACTGAGCCACCCAGGCACCCCTCACGCTACATGTTTTAGTGTCTCTGCAAATAATCACTTGCATGTGAACTCCAGAGGCCATTATTTTCATCTTCTGTTTCTGTTCCTAACTAGATGAGTTTCTTCTGGGTTAGTTTTGTTTTTAAGAGACCTCAGAGGAAAATATCTTACAATCTTTTTTTAAGCCTTTTTATTGTCAGGAACGACTTCTCCAAAATTGTTTAGTAATAACAAGCGACATTTCTTGCCGTATCCTGGGCCCTGTTTGGAGTGTGTTCCGTAGATTAACTCACTTCAACAGCACCACATACTGTGGAGCAGGTACCATGTATCCCTGGACAGACAGACAAACAGAAACAGCTTCACCAGGACATACAGGGGTCTTTCCAGGATTCAAATTCGGGCAGACTCACCCATTCTCTTAGTTAATGGGAAGCTTTGACGTTATCCCCATTTGCAAATGAGCCGGTTAAGTAACTGACCCGCGAACCCACAGCTGGTAAGGGGCGGAGCCTGGGTTCAAACCAAGGGAGGACAGGTGAGAGGCCACTCCCATAGTCGCTGGGCGGGATTTCCCACGCGGGAGGTGCATGCGCTCCTTGCCATCTCGTTAGTTGGCAAAGCCAGTGGGGAGAGCAAAAGGCAGACGACGTGCCTTCAAGGAACGAGGAGCATTTGGGGAATTCAGGCTTGGAAACACATCAGAGACACTAAGGGATTAAGAAAAACAGTTTCTATGAAGTGAAGAAGGAGATTTCTTAGAAATGTATGTCCCTACTGTAAAATCTGCATTATTAAATATGCAGATGGAACGGGTCCAATCTAAATGTGTGAAAATGTCTAATTGCAGTGTATTTTATGAAACAGTACTTTCCTACCTTCAGGCAGGCACGGATAGTAACTGCCCTTACAAGGTGTTTGCAAGCAGGGCCATGAGACTTGCTTTCATAAATAGAATGGAATTATGTAATCGACATGTTAATTATGAATAAATTAATTTGGGGAAAAGAGAGCTGAAACGAATTTTGCCTTTATATTTCTTAAGAACAAAGTCTGTCTTGTTTTTGTGTTCCCTGAAACAGCGTTTGTCACACTGACTGTCCACAAATACTTTTTGCACGTCTGTCACTAAGTGCAGGAGATGGGCGGGTCTAGCCTTAATTTTACTGTAAATAAGCAGTGTTTCCTTGGGCAATCAAATAAGTCCGAGCTTAGACCCGGTCAGTTATTCACTCACTTGGACGACAGCGTCTACACCACCACACACGGCAGTTCACGACTTGTGCGCCAAAGCAGACCTGGGTTTACGCCTTAAGTTGTGTAGTGTGTGACTTAGGAAGCAGGGAACTTTCAAGTAGGTGAGTCTGATGAGCCTTTTATTTCTAAATTATTTGATGAAAGGTATTTTTTCCAAAGAAGTTAAAGGTTTGTTTTTTTAAATAAATGCCATCCAAAATACTCCTTCTCCCTTCACTAACATGTTTCTCAATGAATTCACAAAACTCCAAATCATATGGAGTTGAAATGAATGCAGTTCCAAAATAGTGAATTACACATTACCGATCTTGCCCCTATTTCAGCTGAGGAAGAACGACGCATAAACGGCGCTAGTTAGCGGCCCGAGAGCTACTTGAGAGCACCTTGTAGGGTCACTGTGACCCAGGATTTCAGTCTCCACTCTTACAAGTCAGAATCTCCGTCTTCTTAATTAAGCTAAATTCAGCCTCTCTTCCGCAGAGGTGACACGTGTCCGCCACGTGGGTTCATGCTTCCCCCGTGGACAGCACCGCAGACTGATCACGTCCTGTTCTCTGGCTTTCCAAAGGCTGGCTTCTGGGCAGGTCACCCCTGTTCAGTTCACTCGGTTTCTCTTATTCGGTTGTGATGCAGGTGACAAATTTATTACCTTAACCCTATTTCATGGTTAAATCTGCAGTGCCGGGCACGCGTCAGGTCCACATTCCTCATCGTTCTGTCGCTAAAGAAATATTCCAAATCTTTATCTCACTGATATTGGGGGGAGAAAACAGGAACTGAAGCAGTCATTTTATAGCAAAAGACCATTAATAATGCCATCTTCTTTCGATGCTCCAATTTCGCTTTCACGACAAGATGTAAGCATGAATTTTTCTTAACGAACTGATGATCATCAGTTTCATCAAAACCTGGGAATTTAGGGAGGAGTAAGGAAAATTTTAAGTGCAAATCCACTTAAAATTTTAAAAAGGAACATTTTTTAAAAAGAGAAACACAGAGCAGCTTTAATTTTGACTGGTGCAAAACTATTTAACCTTGCTAATTCAAATCGACAGCACTTAGGAGTGCCGCGGGCCACTCCCCTGGCTGAGGAAGCACATCTCCTCCCGTGGGCTGTCCCTCTACTCTGGATCCTTGTCATGACGGCCGTGGACGGCGCTGTAGGAACACGGGCTGTGCACATTCGGCTGTACTTTACGTCTTAGCAAGGTGCCTCTTCCCAGGGCTCTTAGCTCTGCCGTTTTTCCAAATGTTTGAAAAGAAACGGCCTTGTTGAATCACGAGGGACAAAAAGAGTCCCTCAGCCATCAGGAGAAGCAGGGAAGTGCTCTTCCCCCAGGGGGCGCTGTTCCCATGCTTGTGGGCACTGGGCGCAGGGATTCTGGAGCCCAGGGGAGGACAGAGGTGCGCTTGCAACTGTGACAGCAGTGACTCTGAGACTCTTTTATTTCTTACCATAGGGATCTCACTGCTTTATACTTAAGTCGGCTGTTGAGATAATAACCTTTGATTCTATCTATTGACTGTCCTTGTCCAATAGTAGTTACAGTTATTATCATTTTTCCCCCACGACAACCACATACGATAGATTATCTTGTATGATGCCCTTTTTACAGATGAGAAAACTGACCTTGGAAGTGACGAGTGGCTTCCTGAAGGTCACACATAGCCGGTTACACCCCTGCCGTTTGAGGGCCTGTGCTCTCTCCTTCAGCCCTTGCCCTGGGCCCGACACTGGCATCTGACTGCCTGTGTGTCTCCTGGGCCGTGTGTCTGCCTCAGTGCCAGTTGTTTCTCTGATGATCCACTTCTCCTTCCTGAGAGGCCACCCACACGTGCACAGCTCCCTTCCCGGGAGTGGCTCTCCTCTGTCACCTTCGCAGGGACACCTCCCCTCGCCACTCTGGAGAAACCTCCCTTTCTCTTTCTTCACAGCACTTAGCACCGTATGACATTAGGTTTGTTCTTTGCCTGTCTCCTGCCACCAGACTGTAGGCTTTTTGCCTTCGTTCGTTGTGACTCCCCAGCCGTTAGCACAGAGCCAGCACAGAAGAGGCCCTTAGGAACTATTTAGGGGGCGCCCGGGTGACTCAGTCGGTTATGCGTCCGACTCTTGGTTTCGACTCATTTCCTGATCTCACAGTTCGTGGGATTGAGCCCAGCGTTGGGCTCTGCGCCGATAGCACGGAACCTTCTTGGGATTCTCTCCCTCTCTCTATGCTCCTCCGTTGCTGTCTCTCTCTTTCAAAATAAATAAATAAAGCTTTAAAAAAAATAGCTTTCTGAAAGGATGAAGACAGAGAGTATTCCAGAGACACTGGTACCTTTCTGGCCCTGTCGATGCTCCGTGGCTATTGGGTTGATTACGCAATGCTTAAGAATTACCTTTGGGAAATGAAATGAAGGGTCACTTTTATCTGTTTCTCTCTGTGCTTCTGTACTCACTGTACTGAACTTGCATTATTGTATAATTAAATTTTTAAAGAGGGCCCTTTTTGTAGCAAATGGGGAAAAAACTATCAAAAGTGAAACTCTGAGCCGAAACTGTAAAGTAATAGGCCTTTCTCCCTCTGTTCCAAGCTTTGTGCGATATGGTCATTTCTCTTACATGGTGAGGACTTTTGAAAATGCTTGTTCACTTAGGGAAAATACGGTACCGTGTATGTCAATTCCAAAAACAAATTATCTATTCCCACCAATGGTGGGATTTAATGCAACTGGGGTAAGTCGGCTTTCATTTTGAACCTGCATTTGTGGTCTTCCTGCTCAGTCATTTCCCTCCAGAGTAGAAGAATGTTTTTAAATAGAACCTTTTTTTTTTTTTTACAAAGAAAGGATTTTATGTAATATGGTAACTAGCAAATGAACATGTGAAAAAATGCTCAAAAATCATTCTTTTTATTTTTGAGAGAGAGAGAGAGCGCGTGCAGGGGAGAGGCAGAGCAGGAGAGGGACAGAGGATCCAAAGCAGGCTCTGTGCTGACAGCAGAGAGCCTGATACCGGTTACCAGCTCATGAACCATGAGATCATGACCTGACCTGAAACAGAGAGTCAGATGCTTAACCAACTGAGCCACCCAGATGCCCCTCAAAATAATTCTTCATTAGGGAAATGAAAATTAAAGCTACATTGAAATGGCTATTGAAATGGCTAAGGTTTTTATTTTTTATTTTTTTAATGTTTGTTTATTTTGAGAGAGAGCAAGAGAGAGTGGAGGAGGGGCAGAGAGTGGGAAAGAGAGAATCCCAAGCAGGCTCTGTGCTGTCAGAGCCTGATACGGAGCTCAGACTCACAAACCCTGAGATCATCACCTCAGCCGAAATCAAGAGTCAGACATCTAGCCACCTGAGCCATCCAGGCACCCTGTTGATTTTTTTTTTTTCTAATCAGCAATATCAAGAATGAACTCCTACCTTTTTCTTTTAACTCATACATTTTGTGGTAGAGTTTCTTTAAACGTCCAACCTGCACTTAGCCTTCAGCCTGGCACTCTGTCGTTCCTAGGGTTTGGCCAAGAGAAATAAAACCTATGTCCACACAAAGACCTGTGTGCAAGTGTTAGCGGCTTTGTTCATATCGCCAAAAACTGGAAACAACTCAAGTGTCCACGGACTTGAATGCTACTCAGCAACAAAAGGGAACAAGCCACTGATGTGTGCAAATAATGTGGATGAATTTCAAAGGCATGGTGCTAAGGGAAGGCAGCCAGACACAAAAGGACCACATAATGTATGACTCTATGTGACATCGTGGAGAAAGCAAAACTGTAGGAACAGATCAGCGGTTCCCACAGGGGAGGAAGGAGCGAGAATGACCACAGAATGGCAGGTTGTTTGTCATAGTAGAAAAATCCCACGTCCGGGTGGTTATTGAACCACGTAGGACTATTATTGTATGTAAATTCTATCTCTGTAGACGTGACCTAACACCATATATGTAGTAGATAGCTGTAAGAAACAGTGAACAGTATTAACTAAACAACAAGCTAAATGCATATTTAGCCCTCGTTCACAAACATGTTTATTGTGATGCATCGCTAAGTATCCATTTTGTCTTTTCCCTGCTCCGGGTATGTGTCTGTCCGGTGATTTGGGCACCCTTGTATCCTCTGCAGCATGGGGGCGTAATCGAGAGCCTTGCCTATAGAAGCTGTTCCTAAGTAATTTGTGGATGGTGAAATGGAGAAGCAAAACTTCGTATGCGAGTGGAAACACTTCAGAGTTCAATAAAAGGAGTTAGCTTGGAATGTTGATTGTAACTAGCAAATCTGAATATTCCAGAGTCAGGCACAAAAATACCTGCACGTCTCCTGAAATCATAAGGGTAACTCAAATAGAGCCTAGCTCCCGTTTCCTCCCTCTGGTGCTTGACTCTAACTCCCGGTGGGCTGAAATCTGAATTTATTTGGTGACCGATTTTCCAAAGCTGGTGTGCCAAGATGAACCCACTTGAAAACTGTGAGCTCTCGGACTTGGCTGCAAGACCCGTCCAGCTGAGGTGGGCTGGCCCGGCATCTGCTGCCTTCATTGTGCTTAATGCTGGATCCATCTGTTTTCTGTCAAAGCCAGTGCCAACAAATTACTAATCTATTAGAGCAACATGGAAATAAGATTGCACTTCTCATTCCTGGCTTTTCCTCTCATATTTTGCTTGGCTTACGTGTTTGCTTTTTGTTTACTTGGGAGAGAAAGATACGGTATCGAGTGGGGAGGGGGCATTAATCAATTTTTCACTCCTTCCACACATTTTTAAAAGATGATGGGGGCAAGATGATCACTCGTCAGTGGTCATTGAGAGATCACAACCATCAGTGATGGCGGCAGCAGTGACTGTCATTTATCAGGGGACCCTGTGCTCGGCGCTGCACGGGCCCTCCGGACCTTGTCCCCACTGCTGTCATTACTTTACAGATAGCAAGGCCGATGTGCAGACAGGTTAAGTAACTTGTCCAAGGTCATGCCGCTATTCAGACCCAAATTCTAGAGCCCGCGCTTTGTCCATTGCTGCCTCTTAAGCCATTTAAAGCCTTTAGAAAGCATTTTTATCCAGGCATGTGAGTCTAATGAGGAAAGTCTTTAGAGTTTCAAGGAGAAGAAAAGGGGACTTTGTGTTTCTTCTACCAAGCAGAGGGCTCTATAATTAGAACATATTCCCTTGACGTGTGCTTTTGAGTGCCGATTCATGGAATCAACCCAACTGATTGAGGGAAATTAGATTGGGAGCCCGGTACTCAATGGGCCCCTCTAAGCATGCGGGGTGCGAGCGTGTCCGGGCGTGCCTGGTTGTGCTCCGGCACGCCGGCCGCCCGATGCCAGGACGCCGCCTGGCTGCCGAGCGGAGCGGAACGGAGCCGTGGAAACACAGCTCTTACACACGCCGTGAGTAAGACAGATGAACCGGGTCCGGATGACAGTGCCGGTGGTCTTCCCTTTGTGATCGTTAAAACACAGCGCCTGCCGGCCCGTTAAACCCCAAGTACGAGAACCCAGTGTGACGGAGTTCCTCTGTTCACCCGTCAGCAGAGTTCAGCAGAATCAGGAACTTTCTTCTCTAATAAAACCGCATTGTAGGGCACAGTCTGAGATGACCATGTCTAAATGCTTGTTTTCTAAAACAAGATTAAAGTGTTATTTCATTTCCTTCGAAAGCAGAGGCTACATATGTTTTCACTGAGTAAGGTTTCTTACCACATGAGTCACTTACCAAGTGTTGGGGCGGGGGGAGCCGGCAATCGCATGAGTATGTGAATTACTTTCACTTGCATTCGAGCTGTGAGTGAGTTTATTTATTTTTAATAAAAGCAAGAGCCAAAAAAGAGCACCATCTTCACCGATGTTCTCAGGCTGTCTGGAAGTGAGGGCGTGTGAGGTCCGTGAGGGCGGAGAGGAGAAATCTTCATTCCGAGGACTGTGCTCCAAGGTGGCGTGGGAAGCGTCGGGTGCAGCCTGCCCACTGCGCCGGGTCCCTCACAAGCCGGGGAAGCAGAAGGTGCCCTTTCCGCCAAGATGGTGTGACGGGAAGACAGACGGGGACCTTCTGCGTGGTCCTGTGGGGTGGGAGACTCCGAAACGAGAACTTTTTACAAAGAACTTTGAAATTGATAAACAGTGAATGTTTTACCTTTTACTTGGAAGCAGCATACATTTATTTCTGCAAAGGCAGAGGGTTTTCTTAGTAGAAGGCAGTGTAGATTTGAGGAGTTGACCGTAAAAGACTGACTCACATGTATCTCGGTGGCTCCTCAGGTCGTTTACATCAAACCTCTCCCATTCCTTCTATTCTCTTTTGTCTTCCTCTCCATTTTCCAGTTCCTTAAACTGCTAGTGCCTCACTCTGTTGTTTCTCTTCAGGTTTTCTTTAGCCTTCCAGAGGACATTCGGGGTCAAAGACATGCTGGTTTTAACAAGTCCCTTTCTTGCTGGTGGAGCACTTCATTAGTTTGTCCTAAGATGGGTCTCTAGCGGGGGCCCGCAGATCATGGCCCACTTTGGCCCACCACCTGTGTTTGTAAAGTTTTATTGGAACACAGGCACTTTCATTTGTGGAGATAGTGCCTCTGGCCATGTTGGAGCCATAGAGGCAGTTTAGTTGAGACTGCCTCGGCCCATCCGGCCTCAACTATTTACTGTCCAGCCCTTTACAGAAAGTATGTCGGCCTGTGGTCCATGTAAGTGGTGGCCTCCATACCATCTGCAATAAATAATACCCTTCACGGACACCCAAATGAAGCTCATGTGACGCACCTAACAGAGAGCACGTACCCAGTCAGGGTTGAAAGTCCCCGGATCTCTTTGGATTTGTAGGTGAGGCAGCTTTACATGTGTGGGCTTAAGAAAACCTGGTCTTACAGTTTTGACAATACATTACGTGAGTATGGTTTTTTCCGTAAGCATCTGAGAGGCCACACAGCAGTGTGACACGTCCGACTCTGAACTACACACACAGGCCACCTGAATGCAAGCCGTGGCTTCTCTGCCTAGTAGGCACACGACCTTGACACAAGCTCCTCAGCTTTCTGGGCCGGAGGTCGCTCATCTCTAAAAAGAATGTTGTAATAATAGGGGCCTCTTAGGCCTGATCCAAGGATTAAATGAGTTAATGCAAAGAATTTGGAACTGAGCGTAGCACATAGTAAATATTAAGTATTTGCTTTTGATATTTTTACTAATCAAATCCAATATCTGCAGAAAGCCTGGAGACGCTCCTCCTTAACTTCAAAATAAGCCCCACACTTGGACTCGAGCCCCTGCTGGGTCTGACCTCTCCCCGCGGGGCCGTCCCAGCCACGCAGAGCTGCTCCGTGACTCACCCAGAGACCGGCTGCTCTCTGCCGGCCGTGCCGTGTGCGCACTGCCCTCTCGTCTGCCGTACTTGCCGCCCAGATAGCTGACCCCTACCATTTTTACTCCGTGTTTGCAATGCTTTACATGCTTCATGCCCTTGAACCCTAGCCACGACTCCTCAAGCAGACGGTATTAGAGGCGATAATCTTGGCTTTATGGAGAAGAGGATGAAAAGAGAAAGAGAAGGAGCTGAGGTCTTGTAGTCGGTACATGCGGAGCCTTCGCTGAGCACCAGCGCTCCCAGACCCTGGGGCCTGCCCCCCACGGGCTCCTGAGGCCGCATCCCAGCAAAGAAATCTTCGCTGAACGCCCCTGTCACACTGACCCCAGCCCCCCATGAAGCAGACTCGCTGTCCATTCTCTTGCACTTTTCACAGTACATTATCTTTCTGGTTTTGCGTGTATACTTTTTCTTGTCTTATCCCCACTGCTCCACCACACACACACACACACACACACACACACACACACGGTGAGCTTCTTGAGTGCAGGAATTGAATTGTATTTAATTTTGTATGTCCTGTGCCTAGAACAGTTATGTTATTTTGACAAGGAGGCTCTTCCAGAAAGCAGTAAGGATTGATTGCGAAACACCTACCCATATTCTGCAAATGCTTTTTACATTTATTTTATTTCAATAATCACTTGTGGGAAGGCAGCATATCTTACTGGTTAATTATATGGGTCCTAGAATCTGTTTTTGCTTGAGCTTGAATCCTAACTGGCTGTTGATTTTCTTCGTTTGTAAATAGAGCCAGGGTCATTTATATGTATTTCATATGGTTATTGGAGAAGCGGCTGAAACGGTTGATGCAAAGCACTTCAGCCAGCGTGTCATACGTAGGACGGTTCCGCAGTCACTCTCCGCAGTGGTTATTATTGGGACGACATCACGTATGCCTTTACTGTATGTACACTCAGGCAAAGTAACAGGTGTGGAAGGAGAGAGAAAACTTTTGAAATAATTGGGGTCCTTGAGGCTGCTGCTCTCCTGGGGAGCGTGTGCCCCCCGGTGTGAACGGGGGTTTGGGGTGCCACCACTTCCCCGCGTGGACTGTTGTGCTAGCGCAGGAACCGTGTTTCCACAGAGTACCCAGCACAGGCGGACCACTTTATCTGATGCTCAAGGCAGAAACAAAACCAAAACAAAACCCTGCTCCCAACACCGGAGAAAACCTGATGGCTTTGCTGGACCGATGTTGAGTCTCCACGTGACCCCTCCGGTGGGGTTTTGGAGAATAATTTTGACCACATGTGCATTCTGTCGGGCACGTCATCTTTCCAAACCCTTTATCCCAACTGCAGAATGCAGAAGTGGGGAGTCATGCAGTGTCCGTGGTGCCTTCCTGAAGGTGAGGAGGTGAAATGACTCTCCGGATTACAGTGTAGGAATATGAATGGTGGGTGCATTGAAGCAACAGTACTCACCACTAGTGTCCTTGCCGGTTTATAGATTCTTTTAGGGACTAGCCTAAATGTCCCCACAATTTCTTCTTTGCCTTTGGAATGTGCTGAGACAGCTTAATTTGACGGTGCTGGCGGGGGAAGGGTTAACAAGGGGCGTGGCTAACATTCTGTGTTGATCACGTTGTAAAACAAGAAGTCCTTCTAGGGAATGTCGTCACAAGTCTAGGTATTCAGTAAAAGGCTTTAACTTGTGTTCACTTTTTGTTCAGGTAACTACTCCAGACCCGCAACGTATAGCGGGGTGCCCAGTGCGAGCTACAGCGGCCCAGGGCCCGGCATGGGCATCAATGCCAACAACCAGATGCACGGACAAGGGCCAAGCCAGCCGTGCGGTGCTATGCCCCTGGGACGGATGCCATCAGCGGGGATGCAGAACAGGCCGTTTCCCGGAAATATGAGCAGCATGACCCCCGGCTCTCCCGGCATGTCCCAGCAGGGAGGGCCAGGGATGGGCCCGCCGATGCCGACCGTGAACCGTAAGGCACAGGAGGCAGCTGCCGCAGTGATGCAGGCCGCTGCCAACTCGGCGCAGAGCAGGTACGCTGTCGGGGCGGGCGGTCTGTGTGCGGGCGTGGGAGCATGTGCTGTGCACAGCGCTACCTCGTCCCCGGGGCACGCGGGCCGGGGGTGGGGGGCCGTCGGGTCTCATCTTGCTTGGCCGTTCCTTTGGCGTTAACGTACCCCGTACCATAAAGTACAGAGAAGTGAGCGACAGGCCACGTTCTAGGAGACATCAAGGAAGGAGTCTGAGTCTTGAGAGGCTCTTTGGACTGACGGCGAGGGTCCTCGTAAGCAGCCCAGAGCCGTGGCTCCGCTTAGAACAGCGAGGTGTAGGCAGGGAAATCTAACCTGAAAACCCAGGCTTTGCAAATCGAAAATAAGAAAAAACAACCACCTTCTTTTTTTTCTTTTTTCATTTTATTCCACCATAAAAACCTTTATAAAATAGAAACCTCATCTATGCTCATATTTGTATCATGTGTGTTTGTCTACCTGTATATGTGTGAGATTCATAGACGTCATCTTCTTATGTTATATTTTACTTTTTCTGGGCATACCTCTCTATCCAGACCGAAACGCGGTTCATAAAGCCAAGATAATATTTCATAAAGTTTAAGTTGATAGAGCAAGGCTTTAGCCTCAATCACTTACTTGTTTTTAATCTTGGATTTTTTAAATGGTTGAAGCAGATATTTAACCTATATAAAAATAACATACTTAATTAAAAATTTATGACCGAAGTGAGTAGTTTTAAAAGAAGCACTTCTGAATATGTTTTAAATTACGTTGAACACCCATTAAAATATGTTTTAAAACAAAGCACGTTGAAAGCTAAGTTTGAAGATACGGTATCTTCAGAAGAAACGGTAGAGGAATCTGATTTTTGTCAAAGGCAAAGAAAACCGTGTGTGTGTGTGTGTGTGTGTGTGTGTGTGTGTGTGCGTTTAAATGTGTCCCTTTGTTACTTTCCCTCTGAAGCTGCTATCGGGGGGCGTCAGGAACCCTTCAGTCTCACTGCTTGCTCCAAATAATACTACATTTCCCATGAGGAATCAAAAGGAAAATCAATCATCCCCTCTGTCTCCCATCCACATTATAATTACTTAAAATTTCCTGAACCCCAGATACTAACCTGAACCTCACAGGCTTTAGGGAACGTTTTCATAAACCTGTCCCTGAAAAGTGGTTGGCCTGGTCCAACTGAAGCTCCCGTTTAGGGTTAATTGGCCATTGTTGCACGTCCTGAAGCACAAGTTATTTTCAAGTAGAAGGTACCTGACTGCGTTGGATGAGGAGGCCTGGGCTAGCGACCTGGGGAGAAGCCAACCACAGACATGAAGGTGTAACTGCCTGACTCAGAAGTCTTGCCGTGCTTCCTTCCTGAATCAGCTTAAATATCATTTTGTACAAATTAACGTATAAATCCACATCCTTGCGTTTTCCTTTTCTGTTTCCGATCAGGAGGTAGTTCCGAAGCCCTGACTTCACACGCTGTCTGTTTTCAGCCAGGACCGTGTATTTTGTGGCTTGTACCAAAGTCAAAGCCCTACTTGAGCAGCGTACTCTGAGGTCACATCTGAGAATCTCACTTTTCTCCCTCCTCTGCCCTGTCCTTCACTTCCCCCCCCCCCCCGCCCCAGCCTTTTGAAGGAATGTTCTCCAGCCCCCC
>PJEM01000468.1:0-10111 GCA_004023845.1 Helogale parvula | reverse complement strand
ATCCCAGCCAGTCTGGGGCTGGCGGACGCCCCATGTTTTCTTCCCAGCACCCCAACTATGGCAACTCTCAGGCTCCCATGATGCACCAGCCTGACCAGTACGGGTAGGTAGCAGCATACCCTGACTCGCTGCGGGGCCTGGGCATTTTTTTTTCAAACCGTTAACGAGCGTGCCAGTTGGCTGCGAAAAGAGCACCCAGAACAAGAAAGCGAAAGACCTGAGAGGCAGTCCGTCCCAGAGGGCTTGTCTTTTCGTTCCTTTCTGTTTGTTTCGGGGGTTTGGATCGTTCTGTTCCGTTCTGTTCTTTGCTCTGCGGAACAGCGCAGTGTTGGCGCGGCGGGAGCGTGCATGCAGTCCCCCAGCCCCCGTCTCTGCATGGCTTTCGGCATGGCTTGTCCCCTTCATGCCCGAGAGGGACGTCCAAGCTTTGATCCCCGTGCAAGTGCTGAAGTCACCCACTCTGGCGTGATTTCCCCCGGTGTCGTCCTTCCGTTGTCTGGGACCTTGTGTTGTGTAGCACCGTGACCATGACTGTGTTGTCGTCATCCCTGCCCCCCCCCACACCCCCCTGAACCCAGAGAGCAGCGGCTGCGTTTGGCAGAGACCCACTGCAGGAGACAGGACTCAGGTCATTAATAGGACTCCGCTCACTGAACAGACATCTATGCCAAAGATTTCTGTCCTTCTCGTCTCGCACCGGAAAAATGCAACCAGATAATCCGGCACAGAATTTTCCTTCGAAATATGGTGTTGCCATTTTATTATCCATTTCAACACAGGAATTACATACAGCAACAAAAAGTATCTTTCCTTTTTCCTACCACTACAAAGCTATAGAGCACCAGGCTGCCACCATTTTTAGGTCCTTAAGTGCTCTTAAAGTATATTGTCATTGAGCGATTTATTTAGCAGAAATATTAGTATTGATATCACTTTGCATGTTGTAATGGTAAGATTATCCTACACAGATTGAATCCTATTCAGGAGAAACACACCACGTTTTTGGTTCAAATAAAACAGAGCAGTCAGCTGGCTTTGTTTAAAGACTGAACTTATAGAACTATGCTTTCACTGCTTGTTATGAATACATAACAGAGAGCCTGTCAGTAGTTTTATATTCGGTGTACATTTATTTAGACAGCAAGAGCAAATGATAATTTTGCAGGCGAGAGTTCTAAATCCTGTAAACATGGTCCTAAATGTGGGCCAACAAATATAGAATTTTGTAAACATAATCCTAAAAGTGAAATAGCAAATATAATTAGGTAAACAGACTTCTTTGGAGGAAATGGTCTCTTCCTCTCTTTTTCCCTTCTGGTGGTGCCTTCAAGGTCACTTCACGAGGCAGTAGGAAGATAACAGTAGGGAGAGGGAAGCATTCGTCATCAGCTGCTAATCCTTAGGATCTGTCCTTTACCAACTCTGGAGGCCTATTTAGCCCCATGAAGCTGGTGTGGCTGTGCCTTGCCAAGCCACATTAAGCAGCTGTGTAAAATGAATTTAAATGGCATGCATCAGAGTAAAATCTCCTCCACTGGGGCAGAAAATCAATGTTAGCGAACCAGCACGAGAAGATCCAATCTGCGTTTCAGCCAGCAGCATCCAGATCGCTTCCTTAGAAAACGACGCCTCCTCCTTAATTAAAAATAAGAAAAAGATGGTGGATTTGTAAATCTTAAAAAAGTGCACTTGGCAAAGGCTCGTCTTCGTGGCCCCATCCCTGGTAGCTCTGGGTTTGCCTTTCATGTTCACACACATGCTTTCTATTTTTTTTTTTAATGTTTTATTTATTTTGGAGAGAGAGAGAGAGACAGCGTGAGCAGGAGAGGGTCAGAGAGAGAGGGAGACACAGAATTTGAAGCAGGCTCCAGGCTCTGAGCTGTCAGCACAGAGCCCGACGCGGGGCTCGAACCCACGAACCGTGAGATCATGACCTGAGCCAAAGCTGGATGGGTAACCGACTGAACCACCTAGGCGCCCCTACACACATGCTTCCTAAACAAGAAAGAAAATAGAGTTTTATTTCTATCTGAAATCTTCCTCCCTTTTCACTTTGCAAGTACATATAACCTGTTGTGCTTTTTATTTTTTTTTTAAGCCGAAGCTTGAATGTGAGCAAACATGGACGGCCCATGCTGCAGTGCTGCGGGTTGAGAAATTCAGGTCTCCCCAAGCTTTTGCTTTACTCAACAGCTCACGGCAGCAAACTCCTGTTTTTGCTTCTGTCGCTGTTTTCCTCCCCCGTCGGTAGCTCTGTCGGGTGGCGGTCAGGTCGGCAGTCTGAAAAACCAGTTCACTTACACGTCAGCGTCTCTTTTGGGGAAGGAGTCGGTCGAGCCTTTCAGAAACACCAGGTTCGCAGAGTTCGTTAGAACGACTTCTTTCCCAAGTCAGAACCCCACAGGGCCCGCAGCTTCTGAGAGAACCTGAACAAGACACATTAATGACAAAGGCGGTGCGTGAGTGTGTGCGCACGCGCGTGTGCGGTTAGAAACAGGAAGCTCGGTGTGAGAAATGGCAGCCGACGGCCGTTATGCTCCGGCTTTCTCCGCTCACCGCGTGAAGACAGGACCGAGAAAAACACGCGGGCGTGACTGGTTGGAAGCTGTCTTACTGATTCGTTTTTTAAGGGCAGCACCACAGGGTGAAACCCACCTGCTGCACTGAGTTAAAAAACATAGAATTGTGGGTGGTCTTCATTTTTGCCTTTTGAGTGAAGGAACTCCTTGTTTGGATCATCTGAGGGTTTGCGACCGAATACGCTGACTCTGCCTGCCCGAGTACTAGATTAGCTGACTAATATTATCTAATCACTTGGAATTAATAATTTATACATGATATTTTTCCAAGACGCCTTGCCCACCAAACACAGTGATAGACTTTATTCAGAAAATGCTTTGCTGTGTTTAGTTTTAAAGTATTTCTTTTTTTTTTTTTTTAAGTTTACTTGTTTATTTTGAAAGAGAGAGACCGAGTGCAGGAGCAGGGAAGGGGCAAAGAGAGGGAAAGAGAGAGAATCCCAAGCTGACTCCACACTGTCAGCACAGAGCCCGATGCGGGGACCAAACTCACCGTGAGATCATGGCCGGAGCAGAAACCAAGAGTCAGTCGCTTAACCAACTGAGCCACCCAGGCGCCCCTTAGTCTTAAAGCATTTCTAGTAGGTGGCATTCTTTTGATGTCATGAGACACAGAGAGGTGGAAATCTTCAACGATCTTATGAAAGGCCAGTTGGGGACAGCAGGTGACACTCACCCTCAGTCTGGCTCTCGTGCTCTGTGCTGGATGGACTTGAGACTGTGTCTACAGAGACCAAAAGGTGGCCAGAAGTTTAGGAGAGACATTGGCCTGCTGCTTCCTAAAGAAGCATTACCGTGAACCTCAGGCCACACACACACATCAAAGAAAATTTCCCTCAGCCATCCGGTGTGTTTTGCATCCGTCACCCACTCCCAGTGACACCTGGTGGTGTCCGACAGCGGACATGTCCACCAACACCGCCGATCTGTGGGTCGGGGTACGTCAGAGTTATCCAGATGGTTTCCTCGGGAACGCGCTCCCAGGGTGAGGCACGACGTCAGTGAACTTTCGGAAGGCCTGACCAGCCGGAGACCTTGAGGCCGGGGTACGGGTTGGTTCCCTGAAGTCTGCCGCCCCCAGCACCCCTCATATTATCAACTTGAATCGAGCCTTCGGTGACTTGAGATGACTCGTGTCAGTTCTGGCGCAGATCTTTACGGTAGTATTTTCATGAGAAGGAAATGTTCGTTCTCCCTTCCCAGAGGATGTAGTTTCAGTGACGACCAGTAGCATCTCAGAGCTAGAAGGACTTGAGGTGTCATCGCGCCTCTGCCCGATTTTATGGTGGAGGGGACGAACATCTTCAAGTTACCCGCTCAGGACCCGTTCGTCAGCTACAGGCCGGGCATCAGCTCTGTCTCCTGGTCTTACTGCTTTTCCTTCATGTAGTGCTGTCTCTAGATGTTTCCCTTTAAAAGAAAATATCTTGGGGCGCATGGGTGGCTCAGTCGGTTAAGTGTCTGACTTCAGCCCAAGTCATGATCTCACGGTTTGTGGGTTCAAGCCCGCGTCGGGCCCTGTGCTGACAGCTCAGAGCCTGGAGCCTGCTTCAGATTCCGTGTCTCCCTCTCTCTCTGCCCCTTCGTGTTCTGTTTCTCTCTCTATCAATAATAAACATAAAAAATTTAAAAAATATATCAATTTCACATCTAAAGGCAATTCTACTATTAGAAACGAGCTATCAGTCAGTGTCTCGGTGGCGATCCTACTTCTTAGGTGGGTCTGGACTTTGGCTTCCTGGCCCGCCCTGCGCTTCACCTGATGGGACACGAGTACTTGGCACATCCCCGTGTAGACTCGCTGCACAGCCTGAGTCCTCATTTCCAGAGCCACATACCTTGTGAGATGTGGTGACAGTTTGCTTGATGGCACACAGATGGGTTTGAGTCTCTGCACTTTTCACCCTGTGCCTCCCCCCCGCCCCCAGGACTGTTTCCACATCTCGTGTTCTTGTGACTGGAGCAGAGCTGGGAGAGTAAGGATTCTGAGCCGACACTTTTCTCCGACAGCACCTCCACCTGCTGAGGCTGGTGTAGACGACGTGGGTCTTCCTTTTGCTGTCCCCGAAAGACGCCCCCGTGGACTGATGGAACCTCAGAAGGAGGGAAACTCTGAGACTTCTTAGTTTTAAGGGGGAAAAATAATAGCAAAAATGAGTCCGTTTGGAAAGTCTTCTTACTCTTGCCTGGAAGCGAATTTTTATACTATCACAACCATGAATCCGGAGACATACTGTTAATACTTACATCATACCAAAAACTAGGGTGACTGAAAGTCGTTTTGTTAGAATGTTTCTAGGGAAACAGGACGTTGGGAACGCTAACTAACATCGTTTCTCCACCTCTGCCACTCATTTCAGCCCCGTGAAACGTTAGCCGTAAGGTAACTTGCTCGGTAGTAGCACCTCACCTAGACTGATGCTGAAGCGGCTGGATGTTTTGTAAGAGAGTTTGACCGTGGCCTTCCTCAGCTAGCCGGCTCCTCCTAGAAGCAACAGCATTAGTCTGTGTCCTCGTGGGTGTGCCCGCTGCTGGTGTCCGTGTCTCGTGTGCACACCACATGCACACACGTCTGCCGGCAACTATTCCGTAGGGAGGTGTATTTATAATTCATTTTCCCCGTTGCTATTTGCCAGCAAGGCACTTTTTCTGTATTATTTTCCTTGAAGCCAGTATGATGCAGTTCTGCTGATGGGCCAGGAGCCACCGAGGTGGAAATACATTAATGGAGATAGTGCATTAAAATGTCAAAGAGAAGGAGCAGAAAACTTCTAAATGTGTCAAGCCCCAGTTACAGTGGGGTCCCTGAGCCTGAAGGGCCGTGAGTGATTTGTATTAACAAAGAATTTAGCCCCTTGGATTTTAGACTCTTAGGTTTTCAAATAATAGCTATGATTGGAAAAGCCATGTTACTGGAAGACAAAGGAAGGAGTTCTAGGACTTAAGTAGAGTTTTTATTTCTGCAATTAAATGTAAGCCTTCGCATTATCACCTGAACACTGTGCTTAATGTTTAGCCGACCTTTTGCCTTCAGAATTTAGAATTGAGTATTATTTATTATGTTGGTATTTTAAGATTATGATCTCAATCAAATCTTTCGGTTTCAGAACTATCATGGTAACTGCAAAGTGTATTTATTAGTCTTTAAATCAAAAAGTAGTAAAACACTAATATTTAAAAGACCAAGAAAGGTTTTTTTTCCCTTTTTTAAGTTTAATGAGATCCAAGGAATCAGAGTATGAAATGTAAGCGTTTAATGGGCTAGAGTCTGTGACGGTCCCTAAACAAGTGATTATTACCTGACGAGCGTTTTAAAGGTACCCACACGCACAGCACACCGCAGCCACAGGCCGGGGAGATCCGGAGCCTGGGTCTTTCATGGCTCCCCTTCCCTCCCCCCACCCAGCCCCGGGGGCCCTGCTGTGGAACACTGGCTGAGGGTTGGCCTTTGGGATTCCTTCGACTGAAGAGAAGGGAGTGGAAAGCGTAGACCCGGATGCCCATGTTTGAACCCGGTGGAGACCGAATGAGGAGAACACTGGACTGGCCCCAGTCACTGGATAGCATTCGGAGGAGCTGATGTTGTGCGGGCCGGAACCCAGAACTCGGCTCAGGCCGTCTCGTGGCAAAGGTGGTCTCCTCGCCCTTTGACTTTCTGCTTTTTGTCCTTGTCTCAGACATCGTGCTCCTCATATTCTGGAACATTCCCAGCTCCCCACCATATCTAGACCCACCTCCCTCATTCACAGTACCAGGATCCTATCCACCTCCCAGCCCAAACTCCTCCCAGCGGAGTGTGACCCCACCGTCTCAGGGGACCCGCGATGACACGTGCATTGGGTCAGGGCTCTTGTGATCCAGGGGAGCCTTGCGTCGGCGGAGGGTGCCCCTGCTCTCCATCTGAGCCACCTGGCCTGACCGCATGGTCCTACTAGCATCTCTGCCCGACCAGCTGGGATGGTCGTCTCCAGAATCTGCCTTACGGTCCCGTCCCCAGAGATGATCAGCCACACAGCCCAGCCAGCCCGGGCTCTTCAGGGTTAACGGGCAGGGTTATGGAGTCCCACGCATCACAGGTGGTGGCGTTTGGACCCCAGGAGTGTCTGACGACGCCTCAATGCCTCAGCAGGTTTTGGGCTGAAGGCAGCAGGGAGGATTTAAAAGTGGTGAAGAGGACCTGATGTGTGTCTTAGTCTGTCCCCGCCTGGGGTTCAGCAAGCTCCTGCGTGACCTGGGAAGACCATGGGTGAGGGGCTGGGTTCTCTGGTTGCTCATGGGACTAGCTGGTGGCCTGAAGGATGTGGGGCCGACTCCCAAGGCTCCTCTTACTCTTGACCTTCGTTCTGGTTCTTACTTCGAACTCCACTTCCATTAAGAGATTGAAAAAACAAACCACACAAAGAACCCACAGCTTCGGAACCTGAAGGCTTTGTCCCCTGCGTTAACTCCCGATGGGTGGCCTTTGCCTGTTAAATGCCCCAGAAGAGCTTGCCAGGCCCCGCCTTCCTGTTTTTCACGCCCTTCCTGCCACATTTTACCTTACTTTTGAAGTGTTTGGTTAAGTAAATTAAGTAACTTTTTGGCTCAGAGCTGCTTTTAGCTCGGGAAATCTAAGAACTTTTTGAAGATTTTTTTTTTTTTTAGTTAGAAATGACTGTACTGATACATGTCCTGGCACCGCACCGCGGGATAAGTGTGGTGTTCGTTAGAGAGTTTTACGGAACAGCACTGCCTCAAGCACGTGAGATGGAGATCTTGGGACCCAGGTTCTTTCTTTTTTTTTCAGTCAACAGATTAGTCCATTCAGGTACAAGAAGTCTATGAATGAATGAGACATAGACGTTCTTTTTTTTTTCATGTTTTTTATTTATTTTTGAGAGACAGAGAGAGCGCAAGCAGGGGAGGGACAGAGAGAGAGGGAGACACAGAATCTGAAGCAGGCTCCAGGCTCTGAGCTGTCAGCACAGAGCCCGACGCAGGGCTCGAACCCACAAACCATGAGATCATGCCCTGAGCCAAAGCCGGACGCTTAACCGACTGAGCCACCCAGGCGCCCCGAGATGTAGGCATTCTTAAAGACCTCATTCCTAAAACATCACTCAGCTTCTTTCTTGGGTAGTTGCTGCTTAGTCCTCGGCATTTGTCAAGCCATATGCGCCCTGTGTCTGAGGTGCTGGTACCTCTAAGGAGACCTTCCCTCATCGTTCTCTCTTGTACCTTGTGCCCAGGAAGGGGGTGTCCTAGTGTAAAGGGTGGGTACTCCCCATCACTGAAAAGGAATAGTCCCCCCTTACAAATTACTCAAGATCTTTTCTTAATGGTTTTATGATCTCAAAATAAACTTTTTTTTTTTTTTTAAGATCTTTGACTTAACACAGGGAAGGGCGCTGTTTTCTCTCTGTGGGTGACATCAGTGGCAACTAGTTTTTCTTTTAAGAGGTACAATGGAGGGCCCCTGGGTGGCTCAGTCAGTTAAGCATCCGACTTCAGCTCAAGTCATAATCTCACGGTTCATGGGTTCCAGCCCCGTGTTAGGCTCTGTGCTGACAGCTCAGAGCCTGGAGCCTGCTTCAGATTCTGTGTCTCCCTCTCTCTCTCTCCCCCTCCCTTTCTCATGCTCTGTCTCTCTGTGTCTCTCAAAAATGAATAACTGTTAAAAATAAATAAAGAGGCACACTGGATCTCATTTTCACCAGACCAGGGCATCTATATGCTCTTTGCATCCTTATCAGAAGCCAGTGGGTGGGAAGCTATGTGTACAGAACCCACGGAGTTCTGGGGTCTGCCCCTCACAGGAAGGAGACTGGTTTGGGGACCCACTCCTGCCCGCTATGGCTTTTGTGCCCCCCCCCACCCCACCCCCGGCTCCTGAGGCAGCCCGCGTGCTGGGGGCCAGCAGGGAAACGCCAGCATCAGAATCTCTGAAGCGTCTTCAGGAGGGAGGCCCACCTGCTGTTCGTCTGCGTGCAATGGCCAACAAACAGTCCTTCATCACTGAACCACGGACTCAACAAACCAAAATCAACTCTGAGATGCAGAGAACGTTCTTAGTTACCAATTACCAAACTTCAGGCAGCCAGCGGGTTTCTGCGTTTTCTTCAGACCTGACACGGAAGTCTCTGGCTTCAGAACCCTTGAGCCCCATCCGTTCTCCTGGCTACTTTGAGAAAGAAGGCGATGATCAGTCCACTGCTTTAGGAGCAACTGAAACGGGCCACCTGCACTAGGCAAAAGAGAGTCCTTGATCTTGAAATTGCACAAACGGTGCGTGTCAGCAGGGACAGCAGGAGAGAACTGGGAGCGGGTCGGAACCCTCTGGGCCAGCTGCCCCACGAGGGTTTCTGATGTTTCGGCCATTCAGGAAGTTCAGATGGAATGTGCAGGATTCCTCGTGCTTGGTGGAAACCATTGCACCAGGAAGCAGGGTGAAAACACAGCTCTTTGAAGAAAGGCCAAGACTCCTGGGAGAAACGCTTGGACGCAGAGGCCATGAGGCCGTGGCAAGGACATTTGGGGGGGCCTCACACACTGCAGAGTTGGCCGCTAAACATACATCCATGCCAAAGACCCTTCCCAAGAACCGCCAACCGTTACCACTACCCTGCTATCGCAAACGTCTTTTTCATAGAGCTCTTGAAAAATAACTTTGCTTTTTGCCCGTTCTCAAAGGAAAAATTTAAACCTACATGTATCAATTACCAAAGGGCTTGGGGAGTTAAAGCTGGAAAATGATCACTGCTCTAGTTTTGTGGTTGATACCGTACACGCTTCAGCCTTCTTTAAGGGGACAGGCTGCCCCGGAAAAGATCAGGTTCACGGAGGAAGATTTTAGACAAAAAGACTCACAAAGGATTGGAAGAGCACAGGGAGTGCAGACGAGTTGCAGGACCCGCCCTCTACTCCCAGGACTTGATCCCCTGGCTGCCGGCATGACATCTGCCCCTTGGGAACTCAAGCACATCTGATGCCACGTGTCCAGAGCCAGAGCCCCGACCTCTCCGGGACCGCCCCGTTGTCCAGCCTCGTGTGCAAGCCAGACAGCTCGGGGACCTCTTGGTGCGCCTTTTCTTTCCCCACAACATCTAATTTGTCACCGGGTCCCTTCCAGTTTGCCTCCAAAGTACCGTTCAGTTCCCTATCACCGCCCACCCACCAGCCCCACCGCCACTCCTCCCGCCTCCCATGTGTCCTCCCCTCCACGGTCCGAGGACGACCCCTTCCAAACACACATCTTCTTGTGCCGTTGCTCCTGCTTAAAACTTCTAGTCCCTCTGTTTCTCCCGCAGACAGCCCTGCAGAACCAAAGCCCCTGGGGGCCGTGGCCCTTCCCTGCCTCTCTGCTCTCACTCCATACGAGTCCTCCCGCTGTCCCCTGCTCCCAGACACCCAGTGTCCCTTCCCTCCCCTCCTCTTTCTTCCCCTCCCTCCCCTCCTTTCCCTCCCCTTCCCCTCCCCTTTCCACCTGGTGATCTGATGTAAGGTCTGAGCTAAGAGGAGGAGGGGCCACACCCCTTTCTCAGGAACTTCCCGTG
>PJEM01000467.1:318849-499609 GCA_004023845.1 Helogale parvula | reverse complement strand
CATTCTGTCTCTCTTTCTCTCAAAAAATAAATAAACATTAAAAAAATTTAAAGGCCCATCCATGTACAGAAAGATGTTTCTGAGAGCTGGAGACTTAGCGATTCGTGGTATTTTCTCCGTTCAGGGATGCACTGATGTGATCACAGGTCCCTAGGCTAATTTGGATAAGGGTTGGTGGCCTTTTAAAAATTGAATTAAAAACTATTTTAAGGAGAACAAAAGGCTTTACGTTGAGGACCTGCCCTCCAGGATATGGTGAAGGTAGAGCTGGCTAAATGGGCGGATGACCTGTGCAGTCACACAGAGTCTGGGGTTCAGAGGGCCCTCCTCCTTGGGGAGCAGTGCTCTGCAGTGCTGTCTTGCAGTTCTTTCTTCTTTTGCGTTTGAATCTGTGTTTTGTAAGTGAAGCGTGAAGGCCAGTAGAATGGGCCCTGGGGTGTTGAACAGCCACTCACCGTGAGCTTACCTTCCCCTCTGCCGCCTGTCAGCAGTCCTGCCCGGGGTGACTGGCCAGGGCCATTACCCCCACCCTGAGTCCAGGTTCCAGATATGCTCTCGAGTGGAGGTTGAAATATCCTGGGCACCCATTTGTCATGGATGGGGGCTGCAGACTGGTGGAAACAGGTAGAAATGCAGCAAGGTCTCTGCATTGTCACCTTGCACTGGACCTGGAAAATTATGAGTGAGGGCGATGTGTCCCTGCAGACCTCCCTCATCAAAGTCTGCACTTTATCACGCTGCTTCTCCTGATTTCTTGGGCCTCTCCTGCATTTTGACCACAACTCCTCTTGATAATTATTGCACAGCCTTCAGGAATCCTCTGATCACCCGTGTGTGGCCACCTTTGCCTTCGACTTCTGCCATGGGTGATGTGGTGGCCACGTGTGAGTTCTGTGGATGGGCACATCAGCAAGATCACCCCGGGGCTCAGATAAGGCTCTGTCCCATGATACCCTTCGGCAGGTTCTAATGGTGTTTAGTTCTGCAGCCAAGAACGGTTTCATGCCCTCAAGTAGTTCTCAGCACCAGTTAAGCAGACCAACACGTACAAACCCACAGACTTTAGCAATGTACTAGGCTCCCGCAAGGTATTTAAGAAAATCGATCGTTATGTCTGTGGGGGTCAGGTGGAGTCATAGGGACAAGAATGGACCAGAGGACTGGGTGGTCTATCATATTCATGAAGTGCTGATTAATAAATCTAGGTCCCTCTGGGAGTAGTTGCTAATGGGGAGTGTCAGGACGCCAGTACTAATCAACAACTTTGATCAGTAGTGCGGAAGAGGACCGATGGCCCGCAGATGGCAGGTGTGCAGGTGTCATGAAGGCGGACCAGAGAGCGAATGGGGTTGAGGACACCATTAATGGCGGTGTCATTGAATGACAGACTGCGTCAAACAAGAACAAATTTAATAGGACAAAGGTCGCATCTGAAAAATAGAATCCTTGGAGGTTTTAACTGCCTATAAATCCAAAATAAGTTGGCATGCTGATGGACCTGTTTGCGGAGGGAGTCTGTCCCAAAGAGTGAAAAAATTATAACCACACAAAATCCAACACAGAATAGCAATTTTATTCTTAATTGTCCCAAGTCAGAAGCAACCAAGATGTCCTTCGGCAGGGGAATGAATAAACAGTAGTGCATCATACGACATTGTATTTATTATTCAGTAATAGAAAAAAATGAGCTATCAAAACAGCAAAGACAGAGGGTAGTGTAGCCAGTCTGAAAAGGTTACATACTATATGATTCCAACTATGTGTCCTTCTGGAAAAAGCAAACCAGTGGAGACAGTTAAAAGACCAGGGGGTCACCTGGGTCTCTGGGGAACGGGGAAGGACCGAATATGTGGCACATGGGATTTTTAGAGCAGTGAAAATACTCTCTGTGATGCTATTATGGTGTATAGATGACATTATGCATTTGTCAAAAGCCATAGAAAGTGCATCGCCAAGAGTGAGCCCTAATGTGAACCGAGGATTTTAGTTAACAATGTATCCAGATTCTAGGGGCAAGTGTATGCAACAAAATGTAACACACTTTGTTTCTCAGTCTAGGCAACTTTAATAGCCATTTTTAAGATAGCCTCTGGCGAGTGATTGGTTTTGTTAAAATGTTTAGTTACACCCCTTTAAATGGTTTAACTTGCATTTGTAAATTTTATATTTTTTCTATCGCTTTAAAGTACTTTATTATCAAAGATCATTAAAGTTGTACCAAAGGACTCAGGAACCAGCCTGAATAAGCTCCCCCCAGCCAAGCTGGGACACTTTTGAGGGTCCGTAGGAATAGTGGGCTGAAGCACATGGGGTGTGATCATAACACTGCAGACAGGAAAGAAGAAAACCACCTTACTTACAGGCTACTGAGGACCTGCCTCATCTTGAAGGCTGCTAAATAGAAAGAATCAAGTATTCATCCTGTCTCTCCTGTGAGAGCCGTCTCTAAGGGTAATCAGACATCCCTGGCAGAAGTTTTTCTTTATAGATGTGCTCTAGCTGATAGCTGTCCCTCGCCAGTATCTCCTAAGGACCGGATGGTCAGGTGGTTCCTCAGTGGCTGCGCATATCCCAAAAATACAAACACCAGACACCCAGACAGTATGTGCCTCTGATGGAAACACACACCACTGCCACCACCTATGATGTAGTTTAAATTTTGAACCTCAAGCTGGTCGAGCCTCTAGATCCAACTGCCTGTGTTTCGAGTCTGCCCAAGGCATTGTGGGAAATGTTAACTTAAACCACAGGATTCAATGAACGATTCTCAGACTCTGGAACATTTTGCTGGACAAATGAGTCTGTTTCTTCCACAAAGAATTTCAAGGGGGATGGTAGGGGGTTTCCTATAAATTACAGGAAACTCAAAAATCACATCATCAACTCCAATGTATGATTTTTTCCAATCTTGTTTCAGTCTGAGTGTGTCTGTGCAGATGTGTGTACTGAAGGTGATTGGGTAACGTGTGTCCGGTTGGGATATGATGACAGGAAGAGATTGAAACAATTTTTGAAGGGGAGACAGTGGTTTTACTGTTGTTGTTAGGTTAAAATTATTACAATATTTGTAAGTTAAATAATATGAGGTTTGGGATTTGCTTCAAGTAATCCTGGATGGCAGGGATGGGAGGGAGAACTTGGTGAAGACACAGAAGAAATAGGACTGGCCATGGATGCCAAATTATTGATGCTGCTTTCTTATACATTAGTCTCTCTTTTTATGTGTGTTTGAAATTTACCAAAGTAGAAGTTAAAAAATAAACAAACAAACCCAAGCTCTCCTGTATATTAGGCAATTACTGCAAAAAGAAGAAATTAAACTCCAGTGTTCCTAAGGTTTTAATTTCAAGTCACAAGTCTGTACAGCTACGTATTTTAAATTGGAACCATGAGATGCATCACCTTTAACAGTATAAATAATTAAGATACCCAATATGCATAGGTTTTCTAAGTAGGAGTGATTCATACTAGGAACTTGCTTCACAAACAGCTATACTTAATTCTTGGGGTCAAGGTTGCTCATCTGCCAAGGGGACAATTATGAAAGCCCACACAATTTCAGCATTCCTTTCCTGAGCAGTTGTGTGGATTGCCTTTGCCTCTGACTGAGGATTCTTGGTGTGTGTGTGTGTGTGTGTGTGTGTGTGTGTGTTGATAAATGAAGTTTCTTGGAACACGATCCACTCTTTCATATATTATCTGTGCGGCTTTTGTACAGTGACAAAGTTGACACTTGTGACAGAGACCAGAAGACCCACGAAGCTGAAAACATGTTCCATCTGGCCCTTTAGGGAAAAAGGTCCTGATCTTGTTGCAAAATATTATATCATTCCTTTCTCATTCACCTTAATTTGGCGATAGACACACAATTTTCCTTTCAGTTGGATTAACAAATGGTCACTGCATCATTTATTAGATATTCTATCCTTTATGATTGAGGATTCTTTTTTTTAAACAGTTTTTTAAACTTATTTTAATTTTTTTAATGTTTCTGAGAGAGAGAGAGAGAGAGAGAGAGAGAGAGAGAGAGAGAGAGAGAATGAGAATGTGTGGGTGTGAATGGGGGAGGGTCAGAGAGAGGGAGACACAGAATCCAAAGCAGTCTCCAAGTTCTGAGCTGTCATCACCAAACCTGACGTGGGGCCCAAACTCATAAATCAGAGATCACAACCTGAACCAAAGTCAAACACTTAACAGACTGAGCCACCTAGGTGCCCCTATGATTGAGGATTCTTAATGACCATTGAGATCCTTGGCCAAAATATCCACTGAACCCTTGCCTGGACCCCTAACTGGCCAATGCCTTCCAACTGAAGTCTTCTAGCAGTCAGCGCTGGGGGTTTACCGTCCTGTCATTACCTAACTTTCCATTTCTGGAAGATCATAGCTTCCATTAAGACCTTCATTGCTTGGGTTGGTTCTGCATTTCATGTCTTTGAAGATATATACCTGGTTTCCCAGCTAAATCTGAAGACCTTTAAACTGGAGGGAGCTTTCCTAGGGCTTTGCTTGACTCTGCACATCAGTGATTCTAATGAAACCCACTGATTTAACATTTATAGATTTTCTCTGATGCAGCGAATGAGACTGTGAGTTACACCCCCTTTATGAGCTCTGACTCACCTAGGAATTGTAGTCAGCATTAAAAAACATAAGAAGATTGAATGGAAAGTATCAGAAGGCACAATACATTACAAGGATAAATTTTATTTGAAACTCTGCTTTCGTTTGTATGTATTCAGATGTAAGTCAATTTCTTACTGTGGGTCACCATCAAAAATTTTGCAAACTTGCCACTTTGGTGGCAGGTGGGGAGATCAGAGGGAGCCTGGCACACGGACCACAGCAAGCAGGGGTCATAAACTGGTAGGAGGAGGTGAGCTCTTTCCCTCTGTGCTTCTTGCTCAGGAATTATTTCCTTTTGGTAGCACAGCGGCTGGCCCAGTGTAGACACTCTCCAAATCGGTACATATTGAGTGTAAATACTGATAATTAGACCACCTGTTTCAGAGGATCTGCGGGGAGGAACCTGGGGTCTGGGAATCTGTATTTTAACAAGCTTTCCAGGCAGCTTACCTGTTCTACCTGCTTGTTTTACTGGCTCTGGTCACACTCACAGCTCACGTCAGAGCCTGAGCCAGCACCTGGGTTGCCCACCTTGTGCTGAGAGCTCTACCCGTGACTTCGCCAGCGTCTCACATCGACTCTTCTCCGCACACATCGCACGAGCTTCTCATTGATGTCCCGGGCTCCATGCTTCCTGGCTATCCTGTCTCACTTTCTCAGCTGCCCTCGGACACTTTCCTAAATCCCCCATCCTTCCATTTTCCTACCTGACACCTATCTATACCTTTGGCTTTCTCTTGAGTGCTGGTGTCATTAGGACCAAATGCCCTGGCAGATCCTTCAGGGCCTGCCCCAGGCACACTCCCCCCTCCTGGACTCTGATCTTCTGTGTGTGTTGTGTCCTCCAGCCTGAACCGCCTCTGTTTTCCTCTCAATTGTGTGCACCCCGCCAGACCATGTTCAAGGGCCACTTCATTAACTCTTCCCTCAGTATTGAGTTAATCATTCCTTCTTCTTTTGCTTCTCTTTGTTCTTTGCTCGTGTTTTATTTGAGTACCTAAGACTCACTGCCTTGGATTTTGTTAGCTTGGCTTGGCCTGCGTCTGTTTCTGATGAGGAAGTAAGTTCCTGGAAGACAAGATTCTTTCCTTATAGTATGTGTCCTTCTCTATGAAGCCTATAGTGCCTTGCAACTAGTTTTAAATGACATATATGTTAGTTTTTCTATGATTGTGATTACACTGAAATTAAAACGGTCAGCGTGGCCAGGTAATCTGTAAGCAGGCTTCAACCTCTGTAGGAAGGTTTATTCCATTCCTTTATAAGACCAATCATAAAAAAGGACTGTAGGGGCACCTGGGTGGCCCAGTTAAGTGTCCAACTTCAGCTCATGTCACCATCTCACGGTTGTGGTTCAATCCCCACATCAGGCTCTGTGCTGACAGCTCAGAGTCTGGAGCCTGCTTCGGGTTCTGTGTCTCTCTCTCTCTATGACCCTTTACCCCACCTCAAAGATACATAAACATTAAAATAAACAAAGTACTGGCATATTTTCATTTAATTTTTTATTAATGTTTTTTATTTATTTTTGAGAGACAGAGAGACAGCGCGAACAGGGGAGAGTCAGAGAGAGGGGAAGACACAGAATCTGAGCAGGCTCCAGGCTCTGAGCTAGTTGTCAGCACAGAGCCCGATGTGGGGCTCCAACCCACGAACTGTGAGATCATGACCTGAGCCAAAGTCAGACGCTCAACTGACTGAGCCACCCAGGCGCCCCAATACTACAATGTTTGTGTGCTGTTCATGATAAAGAATTCTTTGTTTCCCCTTGGAGAGGACCTGGCCAGATAGACCACAGGATTGTGATCTTAAAGAGAAGGGGCTAGCGCATTGGATCCTTAACAACTGGAGGGAGGGAGTAGTAGTGAAATAAATGAATGTAGTTGGAAGAAGAAAGAGGAAGGCAGTGGCTCCTCCACGTCGTGGAAAACCTTGTTGCTCTGTGTTTCTAAGATTTGGTTTCAGGTCAATTCTACTCTCCATCTGTTAGCAGAGTAACATTTGGGCCACACCCAACATAGCGAATCCTTTGCCCAAATTAGAGGTTACAGTGGATAGTCTAGTACAAACACGTATGTGGCCCAAGTGCTTTTATTCTGCTGATTTTTATGCCTATTGAATAGCTTTGATGTGGTCTTGTTGGGGTGATTCTGAAAACTGAAATGTATATTTTTGTTTCTATGGTAGGAACTAAACCAAACAGAGAGATGAAAATCCTCAATCATGCTTTGTCTGTCTTTGCTGTTCCAGGTTCCTTGCACTGACCCCGTGGAGAGTGTATCACCTGATTTCTGTCATGATACTTGGGCGTGTTATTATGCAAATCATAAAGGATATGGTTTTGTCCAGAACTAGAGGTAAGAAAACAGACTTCAGTTTTATGGTATATTATTTGCTAGACCCCAAATATCTGATCTTTGTGTAGGCATATTAACCAAGTAGTTTTAAAAGGGAACAGGGGTGCCTGGGTGGCTCAGTTGGTTAAGCATCCACTCTTGATTTCAGCTCAGGTCATGATCTCACAGCTCATGGGTCTAAGCACAGAGCCTACTTGGGATTCTCTCTCCCTGCACCCTGCCCCTCCCTCTCCTTTCTCTATTAAATAAATTTAAAAGATTACAAAAGGGAACAAAATAACATTATGTAGGCAGTGACTTCGCTATTATTAATGTTTATTGAGTATTTATTTATTTGGTAAATATTTATTACGTACTTAACTGATCCTGTCCCTAGTCATAGCTCTTGGTCCTGGGCGAAAAGTATGTGTGTGCCGGCTTCTCTTGGGCTCTAAGTGCTACTTAAATACCATTTTTTTTTTACTTGTCATTTTTTTCTTTTTCTTTTAGTTTATTGTCAAGTTGGTTTCCATATCACGCCCAGTGCTCATCCCAACAAGTGCCCTACTCCATGCCCATCACCCATTTTCCCCTCTCCCCCTCCCTCTTCAGCCCTCGGTTTGTTTTCAGTATTTAAGAGTCTCTTATGATTTGCCTCCCTCCCTCTCCTTAACTATTTTTTCCCCTCCCCCATGATCCTCTGTTAAGTTTCTCTTGTTCCACGTATGAGTGAAAACATATGAATACGATTTTGATACATAAGCAGGCTGCCATGAGGATAACAGTGAAGTATTTATTAGTATTTATCCACAAGATGAAGTTTGGGCCACTGGAAAATGGACTGGTTTGCGTGAAAACTTTCTCTGCCTCTGTGAAGAAGAACAATTCAGGGCTTAGAAACAAATAACCGTTGGGGTGCCTGGCCGGCTCAGTCAGTAGAACATGTGACTATTGACCTCAGGGTTTTGAGTTCAAGCCCCATGTTGGGGGTAGAGATTACTTTAAAAAAACAAAACAGAACAATAGTAGTTAAGTAAATTTTAACACATGAGTTCATGATGATGAAAAGTGAACTAATTGTTTAAAAGTGAGAATTTGAATTAATTTGGAAATTTGCTTAAGTGTTTTCTGAGTGATTTGTCCATATTATAAATCTGAGTCCAGCTTGGAGGCACCCTCCTGAGCTAGTTTTTGTGAATGAGTGTAAGTCCCTCCTTGGAGTACTTAAATGGAAACTTAAATGTGATAAGATTGATGTGATCAAAAGCAGGAGACTCAGTCAGTTAGGCGTCCAACTCTTGCTTTCAGCTCAGGTCATGATCTCTTGGGTTGGTGACATCGAGTCTCACATTGGGCTCCGAGCTGATGGTGTGGACAGAGTCTGCTTGGGATTCTCTTCTCTCTCTGCCCCTTTCCTGCTTACACACTCGCTCTCCTCTCTCTCTCTCTCTCTCAAATAAATAAACTTAAAAAAAAAATAGCCAAGAGGAGGAGGTTCCAGTGAGACATTTGATTTCCCTAAGTGAAACACCCGCACAGAAGCACAATTTTGGACGGGGACCATACTGATCGATGCACAGAAGAATTTCCCACAGTTCCCACCCTGGCGGGAATACTGAGCCCCGCCTTGTAGGAGGCACTCGGCTCTGAGACCGGGGACCTAAGCTGTTACTGGTTTACTGTCACGTTCCACAGTGGGCTTGTGCACCAATTTATATTTTAAGTCTTCTTAAAGTAAATTATGTGTAGAAAGACTGTTTTACACTGCTGTATTACAAGGTGTGAAGGTGATTCCTTTATTCTAGTGAATCTGAGAAGGTGAAAAAAACCCATTATCATTAATTTTAAGAATGTACATGAAGAACAAGTCTACTGGAATTGGGCAGCACCAATGTGAAAGTTTGGTTCAGAGACCTCCCACAAATTCTCTTTTTTCTAGTTCTTTCTTTGATTTTTTTTTTAAATGCATTTTAAAATTTATTTTGAGAGAGCAAATGGGGGAGGGGCAGAGAGAGAGGGACAGGGGATCCAAAGTGGGCTCGTTGCTGTCAGTGCAGACTCACAAGCTCAAACTCACAATCCCTGAGATCGTGACCTTAACCGAAATTGAGAATCGGACGCTCAGCTGAATGAGCCACACAGGTGCCCCGCCCCAATTACTTCTTCTCATGAATCTGTAGACTAAGATGACATTCTTGTATGTGTTCTCCCCTGGCTCACCCCCTCTTCACCTCACCCTTGTCTGTTTCACAGCGTAGACACCCAGCTCCCTCACTGCTAACCCTCGCAGACACCTGCCCGAGTGCTTTCTGTTCTCCACAGATGTATTACGGCCACCTGAAAGTGAAGCATCTCATGTTGCGGGGTTTGCACAGGCTCTGTCAGATCAATCCATGGTGATGCCCTGTTTCTGCCCTGACTCAAACTCTTCCTTTAATTTAATTTAATTTAATTTTTTTAGAGAGCACAGGTTGGGGAGATGGGCAGAAGGAGAGAGACGATCCCAAGCAGACGCCACACTCCGCACAGAGCCTGACACTGGGCTCGACCTTGTGAACCTTGAGATCATAATCTGAGCTGGAATCAAGAGTTGGTGCTTAACCGGCTGAGACACCCAGGCGCCCCCCTCTGCCCTGATTCCTAAGGGATAGAGGAGACCCCCTAACACTTTCACCCTCTAGGATCGTCCTCAGGGGAGTCTTAGAAGGAATGACCACTTACACAGTGGATCAGCAGCCATGTGGCCGAGCACCTCGATCGTTTCCATCTTGAATGAAATCTGGTCCCCGTCGGGACACAAGTACAAGGAGTAGACAACGTGGCAGGCCCGCGCAGAGCCGGAAGGCTTCGCGACGCTCTTTCCTCACTCTTGGCCGCTGACACAGAGGAGGTTCTGGCCTTGACTCGATGCGCCTGCCGGCAGGGGGCCTCCGTGTTCACAGACTGCAGGCCACCTCCCCTTGCAGAGGTTCAGCCCTTGGCAAAGGTCAGCTGTCGAGTCCGAAGAATGGGAGCCCGCAGCGTCCAGTCCTCGGGCTGGTTCCCTTCACTCCCCAGCCGTGGCGGGGACCCATCGGATCCGGGGTTAGTTTCCTGGGGCTGCGGTAACAAACCGCACAAACATCATGCCTCAAAACAACAGGGATCCCTCCTGTCGCTGTGCTGGAGGCCACTAGTCCAAACTCGGGGCCCCGGGGCCAACCTCAAGGCCTGGCAGGGCCGTGCCCCCTCCAGAGGCTCGAGGGAAGCATTCCCTGCCTCCTCCTTCCAGTGGCTCCAGGTGGCTGCTGGTCGTGCGTGGCTCGCGGCCACATCACTCCCCTCTCTGCCTTTGAGCTCGGGGCACCCTCTCCTCTTTGTCCTTGTCAAACCTCCCTCTTCCAGGGACCCTCATGACCCTTGGGGCCCACCTGCATATACCAGGACAGCCTCCTGTCTCCTGATCCTGAATCATATACAGTGCTTCCCGCTTTTTTTGGAAAGTAACATTTTGCAGGTTTCAGGGACGGAAGACCTGTTATCTCTGGGGCCGGCATTCCATCAGCTGCACAACCTGAACTTCTGTATCCCATGAACTGGTGGACACCAACCCGTGCCCAGGGCTGGGTAGTGGCCTGATGAAGGGCGTAAAATAGGAGCTGGGCGCCGTAGCCATCCACGCTGCTCAGCTCCTCTGCCGCCTCTGAGCCACGCGGGGTGTGCTCACTCGTCCAGTGGTCCGTGTTGAGCACCTTTCTGTGCGGGGCCTGCTGTGGCCTCCAGGCCCTCCCTGGCCAGGCGAGCTCTCACGCCCTATCCTGTAGGCAGGCACTTGTCGCAGCCAGGCTTTCCCTGGGGGCGTGAACTGAGTGGCACTGCAGGGAACAGAGCATCCCTGGATGGAGAGAGAAGAGGGTCGGGATTAATTATGTCATTTTCCCAGGGCTCCTGGGCCCATGACCTGCTCCGGCCTCCTTTAGTGGAGGCTTTGCAGACAAAGACGAATTTGAGCCGTGCGGAGAGTGGGCAGGGGCCCGACCCTGCAGACCTCTCAGCCCAGGGCCCTGCTGAGATGCATGCGTCTCTGGAAGCTTCCCGTTGGAGCCAGATGCCGTCATGGAAACCCCATGGCTTCACCCAGAGCCACCCACTGCTGTCACTGGACACAGTCTTTAGGACAGCAACTGTGAAAGCCAGAGTGAGCCACCAGGCCCTGGGGCTGTCCCCTCCCATCTCGGTGTCCCTGCTTCCCACAACAGTTTTGGCCAAAGATCTGACACTTCTGTTGTTAGGAATTTCGTTTTATTCCTCCTCCCCCCCCACTACCCCTCCCCCACTGCTATCTTTAATACTATTTGCAATGCTTAATAGGAAGTAGGTGAGCAGCAGTATGGAGCTCTGTCATGTGAATTCATCTTTGTGGAACCTTCCAGAATCCACGTCTCTGTTACAGGGCGGCAGCACCAGCAGCCTGCAGCTGCGGGGGGGTTTCTCGCTGACTCCTGTCGTGTGCCTTGAGTGCACACTTCCCTGCGTGAATCCCTTCGTCCAGGCCCTGGGGGACCCTGCAGCAGCGTGGAAAATCCCTCCGCAGGCATAGGCTGTTTCTTGGCCATCCCCCACTTCCCTCTCCTTGCGGAAGAACTTGTAATTTCCACCAGCAGCTCCCTTTAACATCCTCAAGTACCGCCCTGTGTGGTGGGAGGGGACTCAGCAGGTCCCCACGAGCCCCCTTCCCACCCACCAGCCCCCTGGGGAAGCATTTTCAACCTCTGTCTCTTCATACCTTTCCTCCTGCGAAATATGCATTGTCCATCCATGCCATTTTCTGGTCACAGTTGAACATGGGCCACCAGACTTTGTGGCCCGTGGGCCTGTGTGGCTCCTCTGTTCTCTGTCCTTGTCTCCTGTAACCTGGATTTCGTCACCTACTTGTGTGGCCTCATCTTTTACCTTACCCACCAGAAGCACTCTGTCTGCAACCCCTGCAAAGGCTGAGAGTCGATCCTCAGGACTCCCTCTGTCCAGCCCCCAGCCCCTCCCTCCTGCCAAACCAGATCTTGTCCTCAGTGTGAGTGCCGTCCTGCTCAGCCTCTGGCCAGCACCCTGCCTCTAGGCCAACACCACCTCCGCATGCTTGGTGCTCACTGGCTGCGGGGGGGGGGGGGGGGCCTGACCTTGTCCCCACAGCCTGGCAACCATTCTCATCCCCCCACTTTTAATAACCAGACAAGCAGACACCCCATGGTGTTATCCACTTCCTCCACTCCCGGATCCAGTGCTGTCCGGGAAAGGTCATATGACAAGGTGACTTGTTAGTGCTAGAATTCAGTCTCTCCCACTTTCCAACTTCAGCTGAGCCATCACTAGTGTGCAAAAGCCCTTGGATTCTTTGGTATCGTCTCTGCTTTGTTTGCTGTTCTGTCTAACCCCAGAGTATTTGAGGCAGCTTATGAGGAACATAAAACACAGGCTATTTTTAAAAGGTGTAGGTAGGGGCGCCTGGGTGGCTCAGTCGGTTGAGCGTCCAACTTCGGCTCAAGTCATGATCTCACGGTTCGTGGGTTTGAGTCCTGCATTGGACTCTGCGCTGACAGCCCAGAGCCTGGACCCTGCTTCAGATTCTGTGTCTGCCTTTCTCTCTGCCCCTCTCCTGCTTGCACTCTGTCTCTCTCTCTCTCTCTCAAAAAATAAATAAACATTAAAAATGTAAGAAAAAATAAATAGCAGGGTCTGAAATATTCATAGACAAACTGAATTAGTTCTGGTGCCAGAGGTGTATCCTAATGGTTTGATACTTTCTAGAGTGGAAAGATCTAAGCATTTGATTTGATTTAAAAATTTTTTTTAATGTTTATTTTTGAGAGACAGACAGAGCATGAGTGGGGGAGGGGCAGAGAGAGAGGGGGAGACACAGAATCTGAAGCAGGCTCCAGGCTCCGAGCTGTCAGCACAGAGCCCAATGCAGGGCCTGGCGCGGGGCTTGAATTCACGAGCTGTGAGTTGGACGCTTAACCAACTGAGCCACCCAGGCGCACCAAGATTTAAGCATTTTATTTTATTTATTTACTTTTATGTCTCTATTTTTTATTTTGAGAGAGACAGAGAGTGAGTGGGGAAGGGGTAGAGGGGGGGAAGCACAGAATCCGAAGCAGGCTCCAGGCTCTCAGCTGTCAGCACAGAGCCCAACGTGGGGCTTGAACCCGTGGACTGTGAGACCATGACCTGAGCCGAAGTCGGATGTTTAACCGACTGAGCCATTCAGGGGCCCCATCTAAGCATTTTAGATAGCTCCGAATATTTCTAAGCTGAGAAATGCTTCAAGAGAAAAACACCTTCGTTAATGTTTCTCTCTTCGCCTCTCTCTTTGCTGCAGGTGCACAGTTGTGGAGAAGCCTCAGCGAGAGGTAGGGAACTTGTTTTCAACGTCATGGGTAACAGAGGGCAGGTGACTGACCCTCCAAGATGTCCAGTGGGTTCAAATACATCAGTTGGTCCTCTCCTTCTTTAAAATAGACTTTATGTTTTTAGAAAGGTTGAGAGTTACAGAAAAATTAAAAAGGTATTACAGAGTTCCCCTATATAAATAGTACCCCCCCACCTTTCTTCTGTTAACATTATTACATTACCGTGATATATTTGTGATGATTAATGAGACAATAATCAATATATTCCTATTAACTCAATGTCCATGCTGTGTGCAGATTTCTCTAGTTTCGGCCCGATGTCCTTTTTTTTTTTTGGTTCTAGAATCCCGTCCAGGATTCCTCAGTGTGTTTCATGATCATGTCTCCTTCCGCTCCTCCTGGCTGGGACCGTCTCTCAGACTTCTCTTATTTTTGTTGACCTTGATAGTTTTGAGGAGTCTTAGTCAAGTATATTGTAGAATGTCCCTTTATTAGAACTCGGTGTTTTTCTTGTGATGAAGCTGGGGGAGGAGCCCACAGGGGTCAAGTGCCCTGTTCATCACTTCATGCCAAGGGTGCTTCCCACTGATTATCAGAGTTATCACTTACCATGTTAACCTTGACCACCTGGCCAAGCAGTGGTTGTCAGCTTTTTCTAGGTTGGTTATTTTAAGCAGGGGTATCTGTTTGGGAAATCAGATTAAGACCAGAAGGCTGTTGATGAGAACAGGACCAGAGAAAGAGCGATTTGAAAACTTGGTGATGGTGGCACCCTTGTGGCACGGGGGCCACTCTAGGCCCGAGCCCACCCCTGGCCTGGCAGCACGGGGCTCAGGTCCCGGTCCTGTCCATTACCGGCACTCCGGAGCTCCTTGGGTAGGTGTCTTAGCTTTCTGTGCAAGTGCAGAGATTGACCTTGCTCCCTAATTTGGGGAAGGGGGCAAATTCGACCCAGTGATCTAGTGTGATTTCAGAGGAATTTTACAAAGCACTGTGTACGCTTTGGAGAGTAGTCTCTCAGATTTACTGGTACTTATTTTGACCGGTGAAGTATCAGGGCCTGCTCTCCCGGGGGCCTTGCTGTCCAAGCCCTTCTAACGCAGCCACAAGTTGCCTGGTTAGAAGCTATGTGAGTGTTGGATGATGACATGGAAAAAAATAGTAGCCAGCACAGCAGGACCAAGGGACTCCCTCTGCCAGCGCTGGCTTTGGTCAGGAAGTGAGTAGCCTCTTGTAATATGCCTTTTATTTCCATTTATAATATTTCACTAATTTGGGAAAGTGCTCATGTGCCCCAGAAAAGGCGTGATCATGGAAATAACCTTTCCCAGGGTGGGTCTCATTCACTTCAGAATTGCCTAGATGTATATTCAGGTGCAAGCCATCTTCCATGCTGGTCCCAACCCCTGCCCCGCAGCTGATGATCTTGTCATGATCTTGCCAAGTTCACTTCTCTCTTGGCCTCAGTTTTCTCATCTGCTGACTAAGGAGGTAAGAGAGACCATAGTTTCAAATATCCCTTCCAGCCCTGAAGAGTCTGTAATGCAGCTGAAGGAGTTATTGTGTTTGAGATATTGTGACTTATAATAAGAATATACACTTGGTCTTTGTCCCACGTTTCAAACATGGACTCACCAAAACCTCTGCAGTTTCCTCATTGTTGAGAGAAAGGTCATCTTTTGTCATGTGAATGACGTAGCTTTTCCACAGCACCTAAGGACCTGAGGTGGGGGGCGGGGCGTGTGGAGTAGCAGGAGGAGAGGGAATTAACCTTGTGATGTAGGTTTGGAACTTTAAGTCCCGCCCCCTTTCCCTGGGGAGGGGGGAGGGGCTGGAGGGTGACTCAGCCCTGATGGCCAACGATTTGATCGCCTGTGCCTGTGTACCGAAGCCTCTTTAAAATCCCAAGAGGACAGTGTTTGGAGATCAGGGGGCAGCAGATGGGGAGGGCATGGAAGGTCCGCACTCTTTCCCCCCACATCGCCTCATGCTTCTCTTCCATTGGATGTACCTGAGTTACCTCTTTTCTAACAAACCTGTAATCTCCTAAGTCAAATGTTACTGAGTTCAGGGACCCCCTCTAGCAAATTCATGGAACCCGAGGCAGGGAGGGGGTCATTGGAACCTCCCCGTAGCCAGTTGGTCCGAAGTGTGGATGACTGCCTCAGCTTGCGAGTGGCACCTGAAGTTGGGGAAGCGGACGGGCACTCTTGGTGACGGAGCCCTCACGCTGCGGGTCTGACGCTCCCCCCAGGTAGGTAAGGTCAGAATCCAGTTGAATTGTAGAGCACTCAGCTAGTGACCTGGAGTCGCCAGGTGGTGAGGTCAATTCCCCCTCCTGTGCTCCACCCTCCACGTCGGAACTGGTACCAGAATTATAGTTGGTGATCAGAATTTAGGGCAAAGAATCATTCCTGTCTCTTTCGTATTGTTGTCATGTGTTTGTTTGGCCAGCCACTCTCTCAAAGTGATTTAATCCACAGCAGAAAGGATACTTTCTGATATTGTTGCACTGCAGTTTCTACTGTATGCTTGAACTGTGTTCTCTATTCATCAGGGAGGTGTGAAATTAACCTATTTGTTCCTCTCATTTCTTTGATTTGGTAAATTGCTTCCAGTGATTCTTGGTGTCTGGTACTGGGTAGTGCTTGTGTTTGTAACATTGAAAAGTTCAAAAGCACTTTATTTGAAGGACAGAATACGGCGCTGTGTAAGAGGGACTTTGGAGGCAGAGAGGTACCATTTTGCTCACGTGAGCCGTGTGGAATCAGGATCTTCGCACCTCCATGGTTAGTCTGTCCATTTCGCAAACTGCTGGTGCTTTGGGCTCAATCTCAGAAAGAGCCAGGCCCTCTCTCTGTGGGGCTTTAATCGCTTCATTGAAAGATTATTAACCTCACTGTAAAAGGATAAATCAAGGGGTGCCTGGGTGGCTCAGTCGGTTAAGCGTCCGACTTCAGCTCAAGGTTCGTGGGCTCGAGCCCCGCATCGGGCTCTGTGCTGACAGTTCAGAGCCTGGAGCCTTGTCTTCAGACTCTGTGTCTCCCTCTCTCTCTGACCCTCCCCTGCTCATGCTCTCTCTCTCTCTCTCTAAAATAAATAAAAACAGTAAAAAAAAAATTTTTTTTAAAAGATCAAATAATGGACCATTCTCTCTTTGTGGAGTGAAGCTTTTAAATTAAAAAGGAGCCCCTTGCAGATGGAACGTTCATGAACTGTCGGTGGGAATGTAACTCGGTGCAGCCACTGTGAAAAACAGGAGGGAGCTTCCTACAGAATTAAGGGCTCCGTATGACCCAGCATCCATGTCTGGGCACGTGCCCGAAGGAAGCCGGTTCACTGTTGCAAAGGCATGCCTGCGCCAGCGTGCGCGTTGCGACCTTAATCACAACAGCCAAGACGTGGAAACAGCCTGAGCATCCCACGGTGCACAGATGGGTCAAGAGGTACATATATACAGAGGAATAGTGCTCAGCCCTAAAAACAGAAGGAAATTCTGCTATTTGTGACAATGTGAGTGAACCTTGAGGGCAATATGCTAAGTGAAATAAGTCAGAGAAAGACAAATACTGGGTGATTTCACCTCTATGTGAGATCTAAACAAGCTGCAGATAAAAGGAGATTGGGAGTTGCCAGGGGCCGGGAGGGGAGGGAGATGTGGCCAGAGGGCACACACTTGCAGGTGTTCTTCGAGGAGTCCTGGGGATCTGACAAGCCTCCCTCCAGGCAACGATGCCATACAGTATACTCGGGAGTTACTGGGAGAGCAGACCTTCTATGTTCTCACCTCCACAGCAGAATGACAACGGAGTGAGGTGAGGGGCATCCTAACCGCCTGTGTGGTGACCGCTTCACAATTTGTCTGTGTGTCAAACCATCACTTTGCACACGGCAGACTTCTACAAGGTTCTGTGTCAGCTCTTTCTCAATAAAGCTGAAGAAAAGGGACCTCCTTCCTTCTCTGTATAGTCTAATGGCTTGTTCTGTTTACTTGTTATTTAGTCCTTGGGAAAATGTGCCTCTGTCAGCGAAGCCAAAAGTATTTCTCTCAGCATTTAGGACCAAGATGGTAATGTGTGTGTCCACTTATCTATCTATGTAGTTTCTCTGGACGTTTAATAAAGGCTATTTATCAAGTTCACGTGGGTGATACTTGTGAATCACGGGAAAGCCAGCATCTAATGTCTGATGTGGACATCAGTAATACAAGCTGGATAATTTTAACCAGATGCCACTCATGTATCTGCTTCTGTACCTGGAAAGTTGATTTTGTGAAAATGTGGTTCACAGTGTTTCAGTTCTGAGAAGGGCTTGTGTTTGACCTATTTCTTTAATCCACGGTTCACACGGACTCGCCAGTCTGGACACAGTGTATCCAGAGCAGTCTGTCAGCCGAAACCAATTACCGTCACTTAGGGCTCATTCCTAATATTGAAATACAACTTGACCCTTAGCGTCATAAGGGCATTTTACTTCTGTCCGTGTCTGAGGCAGCTGACTGAATAAAATCTTCTGTTAACATAAGACACATTGTGCATGTTGCCTTTTAAAAACCCAAAATTGTTTTTATTTTGGCCAGGTTTTTCGAGCTATAAATTTGGCAGAAATGCATACAGATCAATATTCAGCATTTCTTTAGAGTTCTTCAGTAATTTTGTATGTTATAACCAGATTAAAAAGCTATTCACATCAAAACCCTTTTATTGTTCAGTTCCAATTTACAGAAGATATCTTTTTTTTTTCATGGCAACTAAAGGTTTTGAAAGTTACGGCTGGGAGCGCTGGGATTTCTAGCAGACATCCTTTGGATCTGGTACGATGCCCCCAGCAGCCAGTCCTTCACGGGAGTTGGGGACCGGCTCTCCGGCGATCACTGTGGGCAACAGCTCTACTTGGCCTTACCTAGAGGGGACTCTGCAGGGGCAGAGCCGAGACTTAACAGGGTTTCCGGAGCCGGCAGGGATTAGCAGGGGCTGTGAGCTTTCTGCCTCCATCTTGGTCACATGACCAAGGTGTCAGCTTATCTCTGCCTCACCTGCTGTCAGGAGAAAGAGTTGCGTGGCCCCACTTCATGGGACGAAATGCCCTTTTGCTTTGTCAGCGTCCTGATCACTGCCAGTCAGAGAGTTCCAACTGGTTCTGTTATTTCCCCCCCCCCAGGGAAAAGGAGCCAAGAATTTTTGGTTGTCAAACCCAAGTCCTGAGCTCGCCCCGGCTCATATGCCCAGAACGAATTGGAGCATTTAAGGAAGAGGTGTCTAATTAATTAAACCCTTGAGCGGGACATTCTGTCTCTGTTAAAAGTGAAAAGTCATCTACCATTTGCTAAATTGTCTCCTCTGAGGAATAAGTTTAGTGTGAAAACCGCATTTTCAGTATTTATGAATCATCCTAGCTCTACAAAATTGCAGAGACAAGGCGAACTACTAAGTAAAAAGCATTGAACATGGAATCTTAAAAACTGTCTTCTCTTTGCTCTTAGACACAGAACAGTATCGACTCATATATTGAAACGTCGATTTTACAGTTTGAGCATTTTTGAGTGTGTCTAAAAGTCACCTCATAACTTGTGATTTTTAGTAACCTTGTCACTGTACCTTTGTACTAAGGCATAATATTGAAAGCTGTGTGATTTCAATTTAATTCAGCGGGAAATGTAGACAGGGAGCCGTATCTCCCTGAGCTTTAAAAGACAGTTTTGCTTGGGCGCCTGGGTGCCTCAGTTGGTTAAGCGTCCGACTTCAGCTCAGGTCATGATCTCACTGTTTGGGAGGTCGAGCTGTGTGTCGGGCTCTGTGCTGACAGCTCAGGGCCTGGAGCCTGCTTCCGATTCTGTGTCTCCCTCTCTCTCTGCCCCTCCCCCTACTCTCTTGTGCGTGCGCTCGGGCTCTCTCTCTCTCAAAAAATAAATAAACAGTAAAAAAAAAAAAATAGAAGACAATTTTGCTGTGAAAAAAAACAGTTGATTGAATTAAATTGGAAAAATTATTTAGGTTAGAAAAAATATTCACTTAAATTCAGATACGTGTATCTGAGTGTGAGTAAGTCCTCGGCTGAAGATGTGTGGACTGGCCTGGGAACGAAACGCCACTGCTCAAGTCTCTATCCTGCCAAAATAAAAATCCAAATAGGCTTTTATTCCTTTTCTCCCCCAAAATAATAATTGAGCACTATTCTGCAGTCATGCATTGCACAATGGAGAATCAAAGCCCTTTTCTTCATCTCTGTTGGGAAAGAACAGCCCCATTCAGTGACTGATAGATAGTCAGCTCTCAGCCAGAGCTGCCGAGACTTGGTCTGGAAAGTTTCTCTAAGTTCTTCATCCGGATTCCAATCTGCTGTGTTCATTTTTTTAAAATTGTGCTTTGGAAATTAGACCAGTTTGAAGACCAGGACGGAACAAAGGACTCTAAGCAGTTTCTAAAGCCAGTTTGGAGGAAGGACACGTACAGAGAAGTCTGAGGCTTCTCCCTTCACCGTCCGTGGTGTATGTTCATGTGAAGTTATTTACCCATTTTTGAAAATGGCTCCTGCCAGATATTTAGGGGCTGTTCTTGTCTCTGCATCTGTCAAACTAAAGAACGGCATGTGTCTAAAATGTAAGTTTGAGAGAAAAGCACTCCTTGAAATTTACATGCATCCTCATGACAGCAGCTGATGTATTTCTTGAAGCATTAAAAGTAAAACCAAACAGGAAGTGCATTTCACAGCCCACTGGCTTCACTGACAAGGGCAATAAATTGCTAGACCTGTTTCTGGCCGCATATTCTTTTCATGACTAACATAATCTCCTTGTATTCAAGCAAATTTATCAAGTCAAAACGTGGACAGAAAACCAGGGGTCAGGAGTGCCGGGGTCTGGGAACAGGATCCCTCCGGAGAGCCCTACGTGACTTGAAACTCAGGGCTCCTTAAGTAAAAGGCACTCAATATTATGTTTTCCTAGGATTTATAATCTCTGTGCATGATAGCTTCCTACTTTCCTTTAAATTAATGTACCTCCATAATAATCTGGTTTAACATGAGTTCAGCCACCCCCGTTTTAAAAATTACTTTAGAGCTGCTTCATATTTGCATAATGAGAAGTGTGCGTGCCCTGCTGTTTCCCATGTCAGCACCTTGAGTCTCTATGGACACTTGATAACAAATGAAAATTTCAACTCTGATCGTGTTAATCCACGTTTCAGTTTCTCTTAATCCCGCGCTTATTGGATTTGATTGGGTAGTAGATCGTGAGTTATTGAGGATTTGAAAATGTAGTTCATTTATAAATATATTTTAAAAATTAAGCTAGACTAATTAATGCTGCCTTATGGCATTCTTGCTTTATTAGATTTTAATAACTAGAGAAAGAAGAATGATTAGTGGTTCATACTTCTCTTAATTTACTTACCCTGGCCTATATTGGGACTCTTTGAATATAAATTAAGACTCACAGATAGTTGGGAGTTTCTATTTACTTCTCGGTCTCTCTTTGATTTTGTCTTCTTTTTCTTTTTTCCTGCCTCTCTGTCTCTTTCTCTTGGTCTCTCTCTCTGTTTTTTTTTTTTTTCTCTTTGTCTCTGTTTTTTCTTTTTCTTTTTCTTTTTAGGTCATTCCTGGGAGAAAAGATATCTTTTTTTCCTGTTCTTTTCTTCATCTCTTTCTTTCTTTACTGTTCCCAAACATGCTAATCTATAGTCCTGCTTGCCTAGTAGCTTTTAAGATATCTCCCCCCACCCGATTTTATTTTATTATTTTTTTAAAATTTTTTATTTTTATTTTTTTAAATTTTATTTTATTGTCAAATTTGTTTCCATACAACACTCAGTGCTCTTCCCCCTAAGTGCCCTCCACCATCATCACCACCTCTTTTCCCCCCTCCCCCTTCCCCCTTAACTCTCAGTTCATTTTCAGCATTCAACAGTCTCTCAAGTTTTGTATCCTTCTCTCTCCCCAACTCTCTCTCCCTCCTCCGCTCCCCCTGGTTCTCCATTAGGCCTCTCCTGTTTTCCTGCTAGACCTATGAGTGCAAACATATGGTTTCTGTCCTTCTCTGCCTGGCTCACTTCACTCAGCATGACACCCTCAAGGTCCATCCACTTTCCTACAAAAGGCCATATATCATTCCCTCTTATTGCCATGTAGTACTCCATCGTGAAAATATACCACATCTTCTTGATCCATCGTCAGGTGATGGACATTTAGGCTCTTTCCATGATTTGGCTATTGTTGATATTGCTGCTATGAACATTGGGGTACATGTGCTCCTATGCATCAGCATTTCTGTCTCTCTTGCCCACCCAATTTTAAAAGTAATACCTACTAATATAGAACACTGAAAATAAAGGAAGTTTATAAAGAAGAAAGCCTAAATCCTGTAGAAATCCATTGCCCAGAAATTAAACTCACTTTCAATTTTGTTTATTTTCTTTCAGTCTTTTCATAAAATTATACGTGTGGGTTTGTTCATTCATCCATCCTTTCAACAAATTTTATTGAGTGCCTTTATTGTGGGTACTTCTAGGCATTTGAGGAAGGAAAAAACAGCAAACCCTGTCTTCATGGAGTTCATATTCTAGTGAGGGAGCCAGAAGGTCAATTGCTACACTACATAATATTACACGATGAAGCGTGTTTAAGGAAAGTAAAGCCAGACGAAGGTATTGGGAGGTGCGAGGGTGGTCAGGGAGGGACAAGTTGTAATAAAATGCTCGAGAAAGACTTCACTGAAGATTTTTGAGCAAACACTAGAAGGAACTAGAAGGTAAGGTTGTGAATCATGTCTGGATAAAGAGCTTCTAGACTGTGGGAACAGCAAGTGCAAAGGCCCTGAGGCAGGAGCTATAGATGAGGGTGATTTTTTCTTTTATACCAGTAAGTTCCTTTATGCAGCCATAGTAACTGGAATAAATGGGATATTATGCAGTTCATTAAGATCATGTTATAAAAGAGGACTTACTAATATGAATATTTCCCCTTGGTTGCTAATCATGTAAAAAAAAAAAAACCAGAAAATTATAGGTTTAACTAAGTACCGGAAGGTATACTGTAGTGGACATTGTAATTGTATGCCGGTACATACATGGTATCTCTGTGTGAGGGGAGTATAGGTCGTTTTTATTTTCTTGACTTGGCTTACCCTTATGACGTTTCTGCTTCTATAAGGAGCAGGGTAGTTTTTATCATGAAGAGACAGTGAAGGGGGGATGGCCCATCAGGCCGGGCGAGGTCTGTGCGTCTTGGAGGTGACTCAACAGATGTCTGCAGGCAGCACGGCTCCCGGCAGTCCGTCCTACGTGCCTAATGGCTCTGGCTCCAGAGCCCCGTCCAGAGACAGGGCTCTGCTTACCAGAGACGGCCTGGTGTGGCCCAGTCATTGGAAGCGAAGGTCAGGGCTGAAGTCCAGAGAAGCAGCTGGGCTCAAAGGAAGGATGGAGCCTCATAAATAAGTCAGAGGCATTACGGGGGGTGGGGGTGGTGGCCCTGATCAGGCGAAGTGCCGCTTGACACTGAGTCTCTTAGGATTGCGGTGAAGAAGTGTTCATGGATTGTGAAGTAATACCTTAAAATGATTAATTTCCAAGATCAGGTGGTGTCCGACGGGTGAGATCATAGTACTTGAAATCTTCCTTTCTGGGGCTTTGCGACAGGCCCCAGGTGGAGGTGAGGGTGCAGGCAAGGGGTCTAATTGCACATTCTCATGATCAAAGTGTGTTACTTCAGTAACATTGGAAAACTCTTTGTATCATCCAGACTAGGATTTGTATCTCTATCCTGACGCTCCCAATCACCATCTCTGGGCGATTCAGGCAAGAATGAATCTGAGATGACCTCATGTTCTCTTCTGAACACCCCACCCCGGCCAAGTTCTGTATATATAAATATACACACCTTGAAATTACGTATGCCTGTGTTCCCAAAATTTTTTTGCTGTCTATAAAGATGGTACCATATTTATGTAACCTTATAAGACTTAATGTCTTAACACTAAACCCTTTTCAAAAAGATTAATCCGTGTACCTATGCATAGCTGTGGTTTCTTCTAGGTTGCCGCTGTAGAACATTCCACCGTGTGACTATACCACAGTTAATTTATATGTTTTCTTTTCATTGGACTTTGGGCATTTTCTCACTGCTCACTGTTTCTTTGAGTTCCTGAGTTTACCATACGGCGGTACGAAAAAATCACAACAAGAAAAAAAGTAAATGCCTGACACATAGAGCAAATAGTTTCTTAAGCCAGAACTCTGTATGTTTATTTGAAAGCGTGTGTACCAGGACTCCGGCCGAGATCTATTGTAGTTACTCTTTTCTTGCACTTGGCCCGTTCACACAGCAGGCCGCCACTAGAGGGCGTGGGAGGGAGGGGACATCGGCCTGTCCTAGAAGCTAGGGATGCTCGGGCTGCTGTTGAAACTTGGCTGCCTGGCTAAAATGTGTTTTCAGTACTTGCACGTTTCAGGGCAAAAATGTTTGCGTCGCTGCAGTCACAAGAAGAAAATCCAATGAAAGGCTATTGTTCGTGCCGCACGTGTACGCATGGGTAGGATGCACATATATTTTAACGTAGGAGGAATGAAACCAACTAACAAGGACAAAAAGTCAGTCGTCACAGGGTCGCATCCTTGGGGATAGGATAGACTGGTGAGGAGGACATCGACAGGCCTGGCCCAAACCAGGGACAGATGACCACGCTGCTTAGTTTAGAAACAGGCCGGTCATGTGCGAGGCCCCGGACAACTCAGTGGTCCTTTGAGCTCATCACCCTTTTCCTGCTTATTTCTGTCTCAAGTCTCCAGAGGTCTTCTGCGTGCTTGTTGTAGTATGTTCTCCAGAGTCCCCTCTTCCCTCACCTGCCCCTGACTTAGAACTTCCTCCTTTCTTGGAAATGAAATGCATGGATTCCTATACCCTCACCCCCAGAGCTCTAGGTAACCTTGACTAGGGAATCCTAGAAAATGGCTTGATTTGCTCTTGTGTGAAGCAAAGACTTCTTGGTGAGCTGTTGGCCCCTGGGCGTGAACCGACCTGTGAACTGTTGAGGGCAAAGGTCCCTGCTTGCCATAAAAGCATACATAGAAGAGAAATGGCTGCTAAAGTTTTCCTCAGGACCCGGGAGTGTTCCTGGTAGAACACACGCCTCCCTCTTCCTGCAGCACCATCAGAATTGTCCACCCGAATGCCCAGAACCTGTGTGTGGCTATGTTCATTCTATAGCAAAAGGGACTTTGCAGATGTGATGGAGTGAAGGGTCTTTAAGATGGGAAGAGGATCGTAGATTACCCCGGTATGCCAGTGTATTCACAAGAGTGTTTTTTTAAGTTTATTTATTGTGAGAGGGGAAGAAGATATGAGTGGGGGAGGGGCAGAAAGAGAGGGGGAGAGAGAGAATCCCAAGCAGGCTCTGCACCATCAGCCTGGAGCCCAGTGCAGGGCTTGAACCCACAAACTACCAGATAATGATCTAAGCCCAAATCAAGAGTCAGATGCTTTACTGACTGAGCCCCCCACAGCCACCCCCATAGGAGTCCTTACAAGAGGGAGGCGGGTGGTGAGAGAGGAGGGAGATGCTACGCAGTTGGCTGTGAAGACGGAGCACTGAGCCACAAGTCAGCAATGCAGGCAGCCTCGGTGAAGTGAAGAGACCAGGAACCAGACTCTCCCCCGGAGCCTCTAGAAAGAATGCGGGTCCAGCAGACACACTTGAGATCCTGAGCACCACAAGTGCAAGGTGGTCAGTGTGTGCTTTTCAGCCACCAAATCTGGTGACTCTTCGCAGCAGCAGTAGGAAACAGTGTTCCTCATCCTGTGAAAGAACCAGCCCTGTTTGACGCTGCTGAGGGCACGTCTGCCAGCTCACAATGCCGCCCCCTGAAGAAATGCACTTGGACTCCAGTCTGTGGGAGAACGGCCTCCGAACCGAGGAGGCGGGAGCGCCAGCCAGAGCGGTCCAGTCGACGAAGCACCAGACAGGACAGGGGGCCCGGAGTGGGCCTGGAAAAATGTTCCCACGGGACAGGAGGGAATGAGAGAGCTTGGAGAGGGAAACATGGGGGCAAGATGGTCAAGACGCCCTGCGCTGAGGCCGGTAGCAAAGAGTTTCCAGGAGGAGGCCGTAAATGGTGTTCTGAGGGCACTGGCAAATGCCACTGGGGTGTGTAAATATGTTCGTGGAGAACTGTATGAAGATTTTTTAATGTTTATTTTTGAGAGCGAGAGGGAGGGGCAGAATCCGAAGCAGGTTCCAGGCTCTGAGCTGTCAGCACAGAGCCCGACATGGAGCTCGAAGTCACAAACTGTGAGATCGTGACCTGATCCAAAGCCGGCCACTTAACTGACGGAGCCCCCCGGGCGCCCCTATGGAGAACTATGTAAATAGTTCCCTGTGCCTTTTGTTTATATGTGTGGAAGAGGCAGAGACTTTTTGGAGAGAAAAACCAAATTAAGGAGCTTACAGAAACGATGAGTGTTGAGAAAATGGAGGTGGGTAGTGCGAACCACACACTTGAAAATATTGGCAAGTGGGTGCATGGAGAGAGGAAACTGTGACTAAGAAAAAGCAGCAGTTTGTTTTTTGTTAATTTTTATTGTGGAAGAAGATCCACGATTTACCGCGAGTGACTCTCAGCACGTTCACAGGGTCGTGCACCCATCACCACTGGCTAGTTCCAGAACATTTTGGCCCCTGAAAGGAAAGCCCATAACCTTTGAGCCGTCACGGCCCATCCCTCTTCCCTCTCGCTCCTGACAACCACGAATCTGCTTTCTGTCTCTGTGGGTTTGCCCCAGTCTAGATATTTCATATAAATAAACCATACAGTATGGGGGCTTGTTATGTCTGGCTTCTTTCACTTAGCATAATGTGCTTTTTTATTTTTTTTTTATTTTTAAATTAAAAATAATTTTTTTACATTGATTTATTTTTGAGAGACAGAGGCAGAGCATGAGCAAGGGAGGGGCAGAGAGAGAAGGAGACACAGAATCCGAAGCAGCCTCTAGGCTCTGAGCAAGTGTTCAGCACAGAGCCCGATGTGGGGCTTAAACCCGTGAACCGTGAGATCATGACCTGAGCCGCAGTCGGACACTTAACCAACGGAGCCACCCAGGCGCCCCAGCATAATGTATTTGATGGTTCATTCATTTTGTAGCATATGTCAGTACTTCATTCCTTTCTGTGGCAAATAGTCTATTACTTGGATATACCACATTCCTTACCTGTAGTCATCAGTTGTTGGATGTTACAATTGTTTCTGCCTTTGGGCTGTTGTGAATGGGGGGCAGCTTGGTTTTATCTTGTTTGGTTTTGTTTTCCGAGCAGGGAGGTGTGACCCTGTGGGTGATAGAGAGCTATGTGACTGGGCAGGACTGCTTCCCGTCTGTGCTGCCGTCCAGCTGCTGGGGAGACTGGCTGCCTCTAGGGGGCAGGATTCTGTTTGGGGGGTAGGGTGGGGGAGTGGGACCCAGGCCAGTGGTTGGCTTCATTGATCATCCACACAGGGGCATGGAGGGTAGCGGTAGGTAACTGGCCCAATGCCAGATGCAATGTGGAGGCTGAGTTCTAGCAGAGCCCATGCTGCCAGTGACAGGGCTGGTGCTAAAGGAAGAACCCAAGGGTGTGCCCTTCACTCATCATTTTAGTCATGCTTCTTTTCTCATTTTTTTTTAAAGGGGAGAGAATATGCTGGAAGGGGAGGGGCAATGTTCTTATTTAGAGGTATTTCCTAAAAGGGGGAGAAAAGTGCATGATACGGTACCCTTCTCGGACAGATTGCATTGCTCCTGTGCTATTTGTTGGTTTTTTTGAAGGCTATTCTTACTTGTGCCTGTTTTTAAGACCTGAACAACTGCGAGAGAGAACTTATAATCCTGTAGTCATTTGGCTTGTATTCTTAGAGAGTATTTTTAAACGCTAACTTTCAGAGCCATCTAATGTCACTTAAAACACAAGAAGTGCTTTCAGTATTCATTCCTCCTGATCTGCAAGTTTTAGATTTTGAATAGTATTTTTATTTCCACCGAAACACTTTTTTTTTTGTTTAGATCTCTTTCTTGGTGTTTGTCTGAAATTTTTCGGTCAGTTGTCATTATCTTTATTAAAATGAGTGGTGATATTTTCGGTTATGACTCAAGAGTCATCTGCTCTGGAAAGAAAACGGTTTGAATTCCAAAGCTTATCAAGTTAAACGTCCTCAACCCAGAAATGGATGTTTATTTTGAATAAATTGCACACTTAAATATTTTTTCCCCTAAGGCTAAGTTGGAATGAAATCATCTTGCTTTAAAGGGCTTTTCATGGATACACTATGCCTGGTTTATGTAATAAAGACTCCATAAGTAAGAAAATTTTTAAATAAAGACTTGGTAATTGAGAGAAAAAAACCCCCTATTTTTAAATAGAGAAATTAATCTGGAACTGATTTGAGGTCAAAACGGGAATGTCCTAATCTAGGTCATCATTAAACTGGAGTAGAAAAGACTGTCCTCCACAGTCTCGCTTACATATGAGCGGTCAGTCGGACCATTTCTACTTGCCTAACAAAAGGGGAGAAGGAATCCTGGTTTGAAGAATGTGTGCTCTTTGTGGAGGGCGTACGGAAAATTAGGGATCAATTTGTCAGTTTGTCTTTTGTTCCTTGTTCAAGGTGCAAAAGTCCTCCAGCAGTGAAAGAAAACATGGCTGGTAATGAATTTTCTCATGCCGGTTAAAATCTGGGATTGACCATTTAATTAATAGCAAGACAGTAGTTGGCTAAAATCTTAGAGAAAACTTTTCCTTTATGGTACTGCCAGCTTATTTCTGGACTAGAAGAAAAGCTATTTATTCTCTGCTAAGCAAGAGATTTCAAGACGTAGAGGGAGGCCAGTGAAAAGTTGATACAGCTGCTTTTATTGGAGTTGAGACTCCAGTGTCACATCTATTAACATTGGCCGAGCTCACCACCTAGACTTTGTGTTGGACTCTTGGCCTGAGATTCTCTTTCTGCCCAACTCCCCCACGTCGCCCTTTTGAATTTAATAACGAGGGAAAATAGAGGGAAATAACTGGCTGGTCCAAAGCATAGGAACACAGGGTTGGAGAGGAGGATGAAGCTACAGGTAAGCCAAGCCCGGAAAAGATTTTAATGAATCAAAACCATAAAGATAACCTGTCCAGCACTTAGGGTCCCAAAGAAGGGATTCTTTGCTAGTCCCTTTTAGTTAAATAGTTCTAGCATCTTGTGATCCTCCTTCTTTTTAGATACAAAGAAGAAATGCTCCCTCTCATATTCTCTTTGGACACTCTTTCCTGCCGTTACCATTGCATTCTGGGACTCCTGAATTACAGTGGTTATTCCAAGGGATGTTGTAGATACTCTGGTGTGGGTCTTGGGGGACTGAGCCATTTTCAGTCACATACCGCCTTCCCTCATTTATATTTTGACACTTTTGAAAGATAACCTGACAGCCACTACTATGATCTGACACTGTGGCAAGGTCTGAGAAGTGGGCGTCACCTAACATCAAGATAGTATCAAGAGCAGAGGCATTAGCCAATCCCGATCCCCCTCCCCCTCCAACCTTTGAGGCTGATAAATCCTGGCTCCTTAACCGTGTTATACAGGAGGAGAGAATCCAGACAAAGTATAAAAGCAGAGCTATAGAAAATATTTTTGGTCAAGAAGGCACAGTATTCTCAAGATCTTTACAATTGTTCATATATTAGTTCACGTGAAGTGAAACAGAAACAGGATTGATAATTAATATGTCATGATTCTCTGATTTGCCGTACTTTTTACTGAGTAAGGACTTGTGGTCACGTTGCTATGTGCCAGCCATAGATATCTCAGTGGCATACGGTCAGCATTTATTCCTTGCTCACGTGTCTGTAGAACAGCCGGGCTTCTTCTGGCTTGGGCTGGACATGGCCATGACTGGACACGACTCCCAGCACTGGGTGTACTTGGCTCAGGCTTTCAGCCCTGTCGCACTATCCCAGGCAGATTGCTTTTACGGACAAAGACTGTAGGGACCCAGAAGGGCAGACCCAGTCATTCACGCACATTTCAAGCCTCTGCCTACTAATATCCAATTGGCCAAAGGAAGTCACATGACCGACTCCAAATCCAAAAAGGGGGAAATATATCTGGTTACTATAGGGCCCAGCAGGGGTGTGGACCTGTAACACTACTACTGCTACTGGGAGTGAAGAATTGGGACTCATAATTTGATCTGGCGTTAGAGTGTCTTATTGTTAGAATAAAAACCAATACCACTATATGAAAAATAGCCTAACCTATGTTCAGAATAATTTTGATGTGTTGTATATTTTTTCTCACTTAGGGGATAAAAACTTCTACATCCAGTCTCCCTATTTACCTCTGAAGAGAGCTACTTTAACCACCTTTTCCTTTTTAAATTTTTAATGTTTGTTTATTTTTGAGAGACAGAGCACAAGTTGGGGAGAAGCAGAGAGAGAGGGAAATACAGAATCTGGAGCAGGCTCCAGGCTCTGAGCAGTCAGCACAGAGCCCAATGCAGGGCTGGAACTCATGAACCTTTAACCACTTTTTTTTTTAATTAAAAAAATTTTTTTAAATTTATTTTTGTGAGAGAGACAGCATGAGCAGGGGTGGCTCAGAGAGAGAGGGAGACACAGAATCTGAAGACAGGATCCAGGCTCTGAGCTAGCTGTCAGCACAGAGCCTGACTCGGGGCTCAAACCCACGGACCATTAGATCATGACCGGAGCCGAAGCCGGACGCTTAACCGACTGAGCCACCCAAGCGTCCCTAACCACCCTTTCTTAACCTTAGTATTTATAGGTGCTTCTTGGGTTTTGGGCCGTGATTATTAGTTTTCCCCAGCACTAATTTTAAGAAGTTTACTCAATACCTTGTTATTCTTTAATCTTTCATAACCAGAGCAATTTTCACACTAATAATTTGAGTATTAAATTATTAGCAAATTTGACATTCTGATGGCACATCTGTGTGTGTTCTTACACTGAGAGCTACAGGGCTTTCTCGAAGCCACTGCTATAGGACTGAACATATTGTACGTCCCTCTGTTTACAGAAGGGTCTCACTGTGCATATTGAAAGGGGAACTTAGAAGAACCAGGCACAGTCTTTGACAAAACCACCCACCTATCTGTATCCTAAATTAATATTGCTGAAACAGGAGTTACTGTGGGGGATCATAAATTCCCATTGTTGATGACGCACTCATGGTTACCCAGCAGAGTTAACAAGAGAACCAACTGTGTGCTAGGCTCTGCAAGAGGACCAAAGTGAAGGTGGAGCATATTGAAAATGTTCATTTATTCGGAAGCAACCCAATCCTCATGGTACCTGTTCAGGAGCTCATTAGCCAGCTTTGCTTTTCCTGTGGTAAAATACCTTTGATCCCCTGCCTGACTCTGAAATGCTGCGCTTGAACTTCTTGTGATATTTGTAAAAGTGAAACACCTGCCCAGTGTCAAGTTTTTGGTTGTGGATAGAGAAAGGGAGATGGACGTTCCCATGGTCGCCCTGGTGAAAGGGGTTTAATAGAGCATTGCTCTTTTGGGTTCCTGCTTCAACTTTAGGGCCACTCTCCCTGTCAGTGGCTCAAGTGCGAGTCAATGGCTGCATTCTTCCAAGATTTAGTAAATGCCTGCTGTGTGTAAGGCACGCTGCTGGACATCTCGCTTAGGACCTCATATTATGTCAGGATTTTATTGTATTTCCCTTGATGTTGGAACAAGGGAGAAAGTCTCAAATGTCAGAGAGGTGGTAGAAATAACAAGAGACTTGTACATCGTCAGGCATTGTCAAAGCTGTGTCAATTCACTTTTCAAACGATTCTAAAGAGATTCCATTGCTGTTTGTTCTTTATAAAGAGAGAGAGCCTACAGGCACCAGCATAAAGAGAGCTGTAAAGTATTAGATCATCAGAAAACGCTTTCATTGGTACATGATGCCGTGAGAGGAGGAAGTTCGTCCCGGATTATATTTAGATCGATACTGCTTTGCTCATTGAAATGATAATAGGAAGACAATGTAAGAAAGAGGAAAGTGCGGGATATTTGAAGGCCACCGGATTTATGGTGTCCACAGTGATTAATATTTCAAAATTGGGGTCTGATGTTTTCATGTGTATAGGCATCCTATTTTATGTGTGTGTTCCTATCAGCCGTGTCTCCTATTTAAACTATAAAAGCATCTTCAAGGTAATGTGTCGCATCTAACATTGTCCCTCTTTTCAAAGATTGCATGTTTCTTTTTCAAGAGTATGAAATTTCAAGATTTGTGCAAGGAAAAAACAGAGGCACCAAGGGAAATTTTCTTTTCAGTGTTTTGTTTTTTGGTCTTAGGATTTTGGTCATGGAACCTCATAGCTTGATTTCTCATGACCCATGAAGACTAGACTTGTTTAGATTCTCCCATTACAGGATCCAAGTTTGTGATACATTTTGGCCCAGCCCAGCAGTGCATCGGGTCCTGGCCCCCTTCCCTGGCCCCTGGGGTGACTGTGCAGCATAGACCCATGCGTCTCTAATTTACTGTCTTTTCAAGGAAGCTTTTGTGGTCACAACAGAAACCCCTCCATCGAGCACTAATCAGGAAGGAAGTATTATTTGGACTCAGTATCACATGGAAGCTGGAACTGACAAATGCAAAGAGGAGAGGCTAGAAAGTTACCAGGAGCAGAAGCAGTTTCCAAGGGCTCCCCAGGAATCAGAGGGAGCTGACGGGGAGTTGGGAGGGTGGTGAAGGGTAGTTGAGGAAATGGCACGCCCCTGTGTGATGGTGCGGATAACCTGTTAATAACTGTCATCTACGCTTGCTGTCGCCTGGCCCTGTGCTGAGTGTTTCCAGCATTACCTAACTGATCTTCAGGACCGTTCACAGGGCAGGGAGTCTTAGTCCCATTTCAAAGACAAGGACACCAAAACTTGGGTAAATAACTTGACCAAAGTAATGGAGGGAAGATTTCAACCATGTCCATTCCTCCCTCTCCACATTCTATTGCCTCTGCTACCAACCAGCTTCTATTTCCTCGTCTAGAACGTGACCTCTTAAACGTACATAGGCAAAGAAAGCGGTAGTTAGAAAAGCTATACGATGGAAAGAACACAAATGTCCATTGACTGATGAATGGATAAAGAAGATGTGGCATATACACAATGGAATATTAGCCATTAAAAGAAAAAAATCTTGCCACTTGCAACATGGATGGAGTGAGAATGTATTACGCTAAGTGAAATAAGTCGGAGAAAGACAAATACCATCTGATTTTACTCATATGTGGAATTTAAGAAGCAAAAGAGCTGAACATATCGGGAGGGAAGAGAAGAAAGGGAAGCAAAACACAAGAGACTGTTAATGATAGAGAATAAAGTATAGGTTGATGGAGGGAGTGGGTAGGAGATGAGCTAGATGGGTGATGGGAATTAAGGAGGGAAGGTTTTCTTTTTTTTTTTTTTTTAGTTTATTTATTTATTTTGATAGAGCGAGAGGGAGTGAATGAATCCCAAGGGGGACTTGAACTCACAAACCGCAAGATCATAACCTGAGCCAAGTAGAACACTTTGCCACTTTGCCGACTGAGCCACCCAGGCGCCCCCTGGAGGGCACTTGTTGTGATGAGCACTGGGTGGTGTCTGTAAATTGATGCATCTCTGAATTCTCTTCCTGTAACCAATATTGCACTGTATGGTAACTAAAATTTAAATTAAAAAATATATAAATAAATACAAAATAAAGGATGCTTTCAAAAAAACAAAAAATATCATTGGGATTTAAAACAAGAATTTAAAAGGTTTCAGGGCACCTGGGTGGCTCAGCCAGTTAAGTGTCTGACTGACTCTTGGTTTTGGCTTGGGTCATGATCTCATGGTTCATGAGATTGATCCCTGCATGGGGCTCCGCGCTGACAGTGTGGAACCTGCTTGGGATTCTCTTTCTCTGTCCCTGCCCTGCTCTCTCTCTCAAAAATAAGTAAATAAAAAGAAAATGTTGCATCATGTGCCAATAATAAGAAAGCAAACTGAACTTTGGTGTCGCCAAGGTGCGTGGATAGGAGATGGTGAGAGTCCATGGGGGTCCTGAGCCGGAAGCAGCCAGCCCTGACTCAGACAGTGTGGGGTGGGGGTAAGGGTGGGGGTGTCTTTAAATGTTGGAGAGACAAGTTATGCTTTTTGTGACTGAAATATGTTTCCTGTCTCTTACTACAAGTTTACCTCTAATATTGTTAAAGCTTGTTTCCATCACATAAACAAGGCTGCATTTAAAAAAAATTGTTTTTTACATTTATTTATTTTTGAGAGATACAGAAAGACAGTGTGAGTGGGGAGGGGCCGAGAGAGGGAGACACAGAATCTGAAGCAGCTCAGAATCTGAGCTGTCAGCACAGAGCCTGATGGAGGGTTCGAACCTACGAACTGTGAGATCATGACCTGAGCCAAAGTCAGACACTTAACCAACTGAACCACTCAGGTGACCCAAGCCTGCATTTTTAATAAAAATATGTTCATCTCTGTCATATCAACTGATTTTTTTTCTTGGGATAGAGTCTCCCTTATCTGTAGAAATTAAATCTTAGAAGTGACGTGGTGTGAATGGGAGAAAAGGCGGACTCGGAGCAAACGAGTTCAACTCGTAGGCCTCGATTTTCTTACTGGGTAAACAAAGTGAGCAGGCTTATTCTAAAGCTGTGGTAGTCATGTCAGTATGGTGATAAGTCAGTGGGACAGAGTAGAGTCAAGAAGTAGACTCACATATATGACAAGTAATTTTCAACAAAGGTTCAGAGGCAACTTTCTCAGCAAAGAAAAGGTAACTTTTTAACAAAGAATGCAGAAATGTTGAATCTCCATATGCAAAAGTATTAACTTAGATCCATACCTAACGTCCTATATAAGAATTAATTCCAAGGGCATTAAAACAGGCCTAAATATAAACTTAAATCCATAAAACTTCTAGACGTGAACACAGGAGAAAGTCTCTCTAACCCCAAGTTAAGGAACGATTTCTTGGATGCAATACCCCAGGCGCCACCCATCAAAGAAAAACTTAGCAAATTGAACTTCATCAAGATGAAAAAACCTTTGCTCTTTAACAGACAGTATTGAGGGAAGAAAAGTCAAGACACAGATTGGGAGAAAATACTCATAAACCATATATCTGAAAAGGTCTGCACCTGGAGTACATAAAGAGTTTTTAGAACTTAATTAAAAAAAACAACCCAGTTAAAAAAAAAATCCTAATGAGGGGCTCAGTCGATTAAGCATCCAGCTTCAGCTCAGGTCATGATCTCACGGTTCGTGGGTTCGAGCCCCACATTGGGCTCTGTGCTGACAGCTAGCTCAGAGCAGGCTCAGAGCAGCCTGGAGCCTGCTTCCAATTCTGTATCTCCCTCTCTCTCTGACCCTCCCCTGCTCACACTGTCTTTTTCTCTCAAAAAATAAATTAAAACCATTAAAAATTATTTAAAAATTCCAAATGATTTTAACATCTTTAACAAAGATAAATGCATTAAAAGAATGCTCACGATCATGAGTTATTAGAAGCTCAAATTAGTACGCTCACAATGAGATACCACTACACCTATTTGAATGGCCAGAACTTGAAAAGACCATACTGAGTGCTGTGAGGGTGTGGGGTAATTGAAACGCTCATATTCTGCAGTTAGGAATGCCTGTCAGATGGTTACAACTATTTACTCAAACAGTGGGGCAGGCTCTTGAAAAGGTAAACATCTACCTATCATGGGATTCAGCCATTCCACTCCTAGGTGTTACCCAAGAGAAGTGAAAACATCTGTCCATACAAAGTCTTGTACAAGAGCGTTCATAGGCGCCTTATTCGTAATAGCTAAAAGCTGTCCATCAGCTGGTGGATAGTTAAGTATATTGTGGGAGGTACATATAGTATGGGATACTGCTCTACAATAAAAATGAGTTATTGATACACTAATACATGAAAGAACCAGGATGAATCTCAAAATAATTAGGCTGAATTAAGTCAGACAAAAAAAGAGTCCTACTGTATGATTCCATTTGTATAAAGATTTTTAAATGGCCACTCATCTATTGTTACAGAAAGCACATCAGTGCTTACCTTGGAAGGGAGCAAGTGGGGACAGGGAAGGGCAGGAAGTAAGGATTTGAAAGGACACCCGGAAACTTGGGAAGGGTGGTGGCATGGTTCGTTGTGTTGATTTTAGTGATGGTTTCACGGTGTTATACATGTGTCAGAAGTGATTAGATAAGGCACCTTAAATATGCACAGTTTATTGTATGCCACTTACACATCAATAAAGCTATTCAGAATAAAGTGGCTACAACAGTCATCACTAAAACTGAATGAGCAAACAGAAGTAGGAGCTCTTCTGGTTAGAAGCCGGCAGGAATTCTGTTGTTTTCTACAGACAGTGCCAGAACTTGTTCTGACTCCCTTCCATATCCGTGTGTGCTGTGCAGCATCTATTTCTTTTAGTTGAATTAATTAAAAGGTCCTCTAACTTTTGGGAATGATGTGTTCCTCATTTTTAAAAAATGCTCTGTGGAGGCACAGTACAAAGACGGACAAGTGTGGAGCTGACTTCCGCTCTGTGTTTGCTCGGGGGATGGTTTGTGGCCCTCTCGTTTTTAGGTCATAAAAACAGAAACCGAAGACTGGGTGCTCGGAGGACAAGTTCCACTGACTCTAAGACTAGGGTTCCCCCACCCCCAGGCCTGTCTTCTGGCTTTCAGAAGCCCCGTCACCTGCTGCTATTGCATATAGACAGCAGCATGAAATATACATGTGTTTTAACACCCCATCCCCCACGGAAGAGCCTTCAGGTGAGAGTCAGTTATGGGTTTTGTTTTGTTTTCTTCCCAGTGCCTTTTATAATAATCTGTAGTGACAGCGGTTGCCTGGGCATGGTTGGATTTTAACAGAGGTGACCAGGTAGGTGGGTAGGTGTATTTTCAGGCGGGCATTGGAAACTTTCTGAATCTTGCTTCTAATGATGGTTTCAAGGACTTATATGTCTGTTAATACTCACCAGATTGTATGTTTTTAATAAAAATGCGTCGTTTATTCTCTGTAGACTATACCTCCATAAAGTTGTGGTTTTAGAAACTGCATACCTTTCTGGTTTGGCTCTCAGCTTTAGAAAATCGTGGACCCTGCACTCACACACACATCCTGATTCTGTCTTCATCAAACAATCCTATCATTGCCTCCCTGAATAATTTCTTCTTTGGAAAAAATAAAACCTTGGATTAGTTTTTGTTGTTATTGTTGGATACTGTTTCTTTACATCTGTGTTTGTAAGGGCAAAGTCAAGGTGGAACTGGGGCAGTCTGTTTCAGCTAATGAGCTGTGAAACAAAGTATGATTACTAGTCTGTCTGTCAAATGTGGCCCCTGGGTCAGGGCAGGGGCCAAAGTGGTGTTTGTCCTGGAATCTCTCAAGCGCAGGGATGCCATATAGTAAATACTTGTTTACTTGTCACTTGGCGGAATTGATGCTTCCTCCCCTTTGTAGCTCCGAATCACCTCCGTTAGACAACCCCTCTACTCCGGTCCCCCAGATGGCTCACGGGATGTATTAGCCAACTGTGTATGTCTTCTCTCTGTGCTCAGAAAGGTCGTCTCTGTGTGGTTCCTTGGAACATAGATGAGCCGATAGATGTGTACTGCACATACTGCCGTCCCTTTTCTTTCTATGCCTTGCGTATAACCATCAGCCAGTTCCAAATTATTCACTGGAAGCCTAAATCGTTCCCAGATTTGCTCTGCCTGCAGGAGTGATTTATGCACCCTTATGCCCGTGGATTTCCTAAAGGGAACGGAATCAAAGGGTTTCAGCTTCTCGGTTCTCAAGATCCTTTCTGGACTAATTGAATGGAGTTTGTAGTAGAAGTGAATGCAGTACTTAGCTCTGGCTTGTATCTGCAGAAGCCCTGTGCTTCCGTGTGACAGAAACATTAATCCTGAGCTTGGAGTCAAGCTCCATCAGTTCTGCCCCGTTAGACAGGGCACACTTTGTCCTCTCAAGTTTGATCAATTATTGACTCCACAAATGACTCTGCTCAATAAACAAGCATAATGAGTTAATTGACTTGCTCTTAAGAAATTTACAGGTGCTTAAAATGCATCAGTAGGATAGTGATCACTGCCATAGGAAATAAAACTTACTGTGTTGGTAATTTAATTTTGTTGGGAGATCCGGGCCAGACTGAGAAAGCTATTCACTCTGGCTCCCAAGATCCCCATTAAAAAAACCAATTTTTGTAAACTTACTCACTGAATCTCTGCCCTAACCTATAAAGCAGTCAAGAATATAGATTATAGGGGCACCTGGATGGCTCAGTCGGCTAAGCCTCCGACTTCCACTCAGGTCAGATCTCACGTTCGTGGGTTCAAGCCCCGCATCGGGCTCTGTGCTAACAGCTGAGCTTGGAGCCTGCTTCCGGTTCTGTCTCCTTCTCTCTCTGCCCCTCCCCCTCTCATGCTCGCTCTCTCTCTGTATCAAAAATAAATTTTAAAAAAACATTAAAAAAAAGAACAGAAATTATAATACATTTTACATCCTAAAAATTTACTTGAATGTGTACTTCCCTTGGGCAGAATTCTTATCAGTTCATTTAAAAGTCATGGTCAGGGACATCTGGGTGGCTCAGCTCAGTTAAACCTCAGACTTTAGTCATGATCTCACAGTTCGTGGGTTCAAGCTCAAGTGTCGGGCTCTTTGTGGACAGCTCGGAGCCCGGAGCCTAGAGCCAGCTTCAGGCTCTGTCTCCCTCTCTCTCTGCCCCTCCCCTCTTGCTTGTTCTCTCTCTCTCTCTCTCTCTCATATGAATTAACATTAAGAAAAATTAAAAATAAATAAATGTGTCATGCACATTTTCTACTCTGAGCAAACGTTACTTTAAAAAGAAAAGTTATTTTAAAACATGTCATTCAATTCAGGCATGTTTGATAAGTGGAGAATCTGGTGCCAGTAATTAACTTGACATCTAAGTGTCTGGTGAATAAAATGCTCATTAACTTTTGACAGTTACTCAAAACACATTCAAATCAAGGAAGTGTTGGGACCTGCCTCCAGCGAGAGCGAAGGGACACGGCAGGACACAGGTACTGGGACAGTTGGCTTTCTTGAAGGTTGTTGGGAAGGGACCTGGGGGCCCAGGGATGCGGCGGCAGGCCGGGGGCAGTTTGTGTGGGGACGCGGTGCGCAGGAGGAGGCGAGGCGGGGCGCCATGGGACGAGGCACTGCCTTTTGACCTTTCCTGTCTGGCTCACCAAGCCCTAGCCCTAGATTACAAAACATGTTCTGGAAATTATTTCCAGAGGGCACACATCCCTTTGGTGACAGCTTGTTTCTGGATTCCTGGTGCAGATGCCTGGCCTCTGAGGATAGTCAGGGGGGTCTTTCCCGGGCCCATCATCTGATTAGTCACTGAATGCTCAGGACTCACCCTGCTGGCTGAGGGTCAGAGCACGTGAGTGTGGGAGCAAAGAAACTTGTTTATTTCCCCCAGGCTCCTTGTGACAGCCCCTGATGGCAGGACCGCCCCCTCCCTCAGCGTCCCCCTTTACTGGTGTCCCTGGCCCCTGTGGTTGTGAAATGCCTGGGCCTCCCCAGAAAAATGATCTTTCAGCAGAATTCTTAGAGGCTCCTCACGGTGATAGTTCAAGCTCAATGTCTGAAAAGATGATGGCTGTCACGTCTAAGAAATCCTGGAATAGACATGACGCTGTCACAGAGTCCTCCAAAGTAGCCCTTGGTTCTGCTCTGGAGAAGGGTGCTTCCATTCCTTTCCAGTTCCGGGGTGAGGTCTGCGACCCCACTGGCCAGCACTGCAGGATGTCACAGGAGGTCCTAAGTCTCACCGAGAGGGAGGACTGCCTTGAGTTCACACCCCTCTCCACCTCACTGCGCTCACCTTTAAAATGGGTGTAATCATAGAAACCCCTTCCCTGCATTTTGGGGAGGCTTGCAGGATCTTGTGCATGCAGCATGTGTCACAGAGGGGCACACCTTCTGTTCATCTGAGCTGTGTCATCCATGTTCCTGTCATCCTCATCTTCCCCAAGAAGTGAAAGAGCCCCGATTTGCAGCCACTTCTGTGCTTAGAGCAAGACTTCCCAGGGGACCAGGAGGCTCACATATCCCCCAGCTGCTGAGAGCCATCAGCTCCAAACCCCCCGGGGCTGGCGGCCTGGTCCTTGGAGTCAGAGCCAGGCGCTGCGTGGTCGGTTTTAGGGAAGGCGGGTGGCGTGGTACTTTCCGGGTCCTCTCCGAGGCCGGGCCGCACAGCTCCTGCATCTGGTTCCGACGGGGCCCTGCTTGCACTCCGTGTCTGACCTTGCAGACCCGAGTTAAGAGGAAGGGGGCGGAGCTGATCCTGTGCTCTTTCCGGAGAATAGCCTTGCCTTGAATATACTTGAGAGTTGAACTCTGTATTCTGTGAACATCCTAGACGGCTGAGGGTTCCTGTGCTTTATGTGCCCGAAGTTTGCTTCAGAAGCAGTGGCCCCGCCTGTGGTCCCAGGGAGCAGCCCCAGGCCGGGGCGGCCCCTCTCCTTGGCCTTAGGAGGGTCACGGCCCTGGCCCCTCGATGTGAATGAACAGAGCTGTACAGGGCCACAGCCCCTTGCCTCCCCACCCCACATCCCTGCCTCACACCGCCCTTCCCCTTTCCAAAAATACACCCTTTGATCTGGGGTCCTGCGCACCCACCATGCACGAGTCACCCCCAGACCCTGTGCGGTAGCTGCCCAGGTGTTGGCAGCCGCAGCCTCGCCAAGGCCTGGGCTCCCTGGCCTGGCAGCTTCTGGCAGACGAGAGGGGGCATTTTCAGACCTGGCTCGGGGGCTCAGCACCTGCAGCGTCAGCTTATCAGCCACCTGGCCCTGGGCCACTTACAGAGCCTCACAGCCTCATTTCTTTGCTTTTCACATGTGGGAAATGCTACTTACCTTGGGGGTCGTGGTGAGGATTCCAGCACATAGGACCCTGCAGAGGGCCTGGCCCCCTTGGCCGGGCTCCGAGATCAAGAATGGGTGTTGAGTTTGTGAGGCCGCTTGAGGCTGGCTGATCTGTCCTGCTCAGGCTGTGCCCTCTCGTCCTGAACTGCACGCAGAGTGGGATTGCCCGGGGCTGGCCAGAGGAAGTGTAGGGAAGAATCTGGAAGGGCAGTCGGTTGAGATCAGGCCTTTTGCCATGTTGGACTGTTGTGGCCTGAGGTGCAAAGTGGAGCCCTTTTCCAGCCATGAATATGTTCTCCCCAATCTGAGGACATGTATCAGGTGCCCCCCAGGCAAATCCATAGTTTAAAAGCATCCCTTTTAAGGGGCTCCTGGGTGGCTCAGTTGGTTGAGTGTCCGACCTCGGCTCAGGTCATGATCTCGTGGTTCGGGGGTTTGAGCCCCACGTTGGGCTCTGTGCTGACAGCTCAGAGCCTGGAGCCTGCTTCAGTTTCTGTGTCTCCCTCTCTCTGTCTCTGTCTTTCTCAAAAATAAACATACATTTTTTAAAAATTAAAAACAACCTTTTAGTCTGCCAAATTGCTTTCCCCAAACAAGAGGCAGAGATGACTTCAGAACCTCATAGTTACAAAACATTCCCACCCTAATTTGCATAAAACACCGTGTCAGACATCCTTCCGTTGGGTTCCTTCCCGCTGTACTCAGCTCCCTGGTCTTCGGGCAGACAGCCGGAGCCCCCTGCGGCCATCCGTGTTTTCTCCATGCAGCGTACCCCGACCCGTCTGTGGAGTTTGTGTTTCCTGCTGGGATGAGGGACTTATGGTTGGATGTTGAGGATGTGCAGTGGGTCACATGTGTCCTGAGACCCGGGCATCTTGGTGTCATCTTGGGAGAAGTGATGTACGTGTGTTGGAGGGTTGGCTCGTCCAGGTCCCAGGGCGGGACCAGGTTTGTGATTTCTCTCGAGCCGACCAACAACCCATGTCCTTGTTGCCACTGCGAGAAATCACATTCTTTGCCTGTGAAGACGGGAGGTGTGGGTTTGGGTCCGGTCAGCGCTGTCCAGCTTCAGGGCATTTTGTGAGAGCTCCTCTCAGGGAACCGACGGGTGGCTCACTGATTTCAAGGCCACCTCTGGGTAGAGTCAGGTTTCTTCCTCTGTGAAAGCTGGTCTGAAAACGTCCCTCCGTCCCAGCATGGGGAGGGTCCCTTCAGAGCAAGAGAAGTGAAATGGGTTGGGAGGAAGGGGGAGGTGGGGCCCAAAGGAGATAAAAGGACTTGTCAAATTCTTGCGTTGTGCTGTGCAACCTAAAATCAGTGGCACCAGGCAGCTGGCGCTTCTGTGGACTCCAAGGCTGTGTGCGTTCAGACAGCACGTCCCGTCTCGTGGGTCTCCGTGCCCTTGGCATCACTGAGATCAGAAGAGTAGTTGGACCTTGTAAGGACTGATGCTGACTGTAAACACGGTGAGTATATTCGAGGGACAGAGGAAAGCAAAGCAGTAGAGGCGTTCTGGTTTAAAGCCTTCCTCCTTAGGCCCCGGCTTCTCACAGCGCCTAACAAAATGGGTCTTTTATGCTGGAGTCTTTGCTTGTTTACTATCCAGCTTCTCTGACACTGAGGAGCCCCGTGAAGCAGAGATCATGCCTCCTCATCCACTCCTGTGTGCCCGGGCCTCGCATAGTGCCTGCCCCATAATAAGTGCTCAGTAAAAACCCTTGATGAATGCATGAGTGATCTGGCTCCCATAAAGAGACCATCATTTCCAGAAGAAAAATGGTACCAGAAGACCTTGCCTTTTGGAAGTTTGGCAGGGATATTTGATCGGTGTAGCAATCCCTGGTACAGGGCACGCTTCTCGGGGTGTGGGGGTTCTCCTCTTAGCAAATAAATAAGACAGGGCTTCTGAGTCTCACGTGGAAAGGGACCAGTAGAAACTCAGAAGAGGGGAATGAGAGCTGGCTGGAATTGAAGTGTGAATGTTGCTCTGAGTACAGAAATACCCGGGCTACCCCTTCTGATTCATTCACACATTATCACATGATTGCCTTGGCCTTGATAAGGTTGGCTGGAATGAGCAGGGTAATCTCTCCTCTCCACCGGCTCCGTATACATCATCGCTCTCCAGCAGGGCCGGGCCAGCGTGGAGCGCCCCGCACTTCAGGTGATAACCTTGGGGGCCATTCCTGCACACGGCCTCAAGCCAGAGTCTCGATTCTTAGAGTGTGTGCGGACAGTGTAGTTCTCACACATGATCAGAGTCTCAGCCACGCAGGACATAGCCTGACGCTCGTTTTTGCTGTTGCTGCTGTTGTTAAAATGGTCACTATTGTAAATCAGTGGGTGCAGGGAAAATATGTCATTCTTTTCGGCTGCCTAGACCTTTTGAAGACCCATGAAGGGAATTTTCTGCCTTGGGAGATGGTGCCTTTCCACACGGCAGCTGGAGTTCACCTTCGCAGGCTTCCTTGAAGCTAGGGAGTGCCTATGTAACTCAGCTTCACCACATGCATGGACACCATTTTGCTATTTTATTTGTTTAAAGGCAGCTCCACATCCAGTGTGGAGGTGAAGGCAGGGCTTGAAATCACGACCCTGAGGTCAAGACCTGAGAGGAGATCAAGAGTCAGACTTTTAACCGACTGAGCCACCCAGGCACCCTGGGGACGCCATCTTGAATTAGAAGCTGGTCATGAAGAAAGCAAGCCTAAAGGAACCCATTTGGTGAGGATGGCAGTGGTTACATGCATTCTCCAAAGTTGCAGTGGTGAAGGTTCTAGAGAGCCCAGCGTTCTGTGGGCTGCCCAGCTGCTTCCACTGGTATTTCTGATGGAGCAGTTCCATGGTGAGGTTTCAGCAGCATTTGTGACTTGTTTTTTCTGGCCCTTCTAGAAGCTATCCTTTCGTGAATTCCTTTTCTGTTCAAACTGGTCATAATATGTCAGTCCTGCCACTAGAAATCTCAGCTGATAGTATTGGTAAGTCAAGTTCTAGACCCATACGGGTGTAAAATATCCCCCAACCACCTTGAGGTCCCTGTTGGACTTCTGCTGGTTATCATATCCTGAGCATAAGTCAAGAAATGCTTAGACCTGGAGACATCAAGGTTGGTCTGCCTTTGACTCAGTTTCTCCCCACTTGAAATTTGGCATTTGCCCTGGGAGGTGGGGAAGAATGAGGTAGTGACCAAACTCTTGGGTTAAGCGGTTAAGAGACTCTTAGACTTTTGGGGTCATCTCAGCAACTGCTGTTGAGTGCATGTCAGTCCTTTGCAAATTCCCTTCAAGTCTATAAAGTCTAGAGTCTAGGATGAGCACATCCTCCTAAAATTTTTTCACCTTTTGCAGATCTTTCCAAAGTGCCACATGAATGAATTCAGACAGAGTATTGTATAAATTCATGCTTGTGTTTTTGTCGGGATTTGCTATTTATTTTGTGGGATGAAATAATTCTAAGTCATCTATCTTCAAAGTCGTCATAAATTTCACACAGTTGTTTACATGAGCTCTGATAGCCGAGCTGGAAGAGGTTATAAAACAAAGACACTGACAAACACCAAAGGAACCTCCCCTCTTTGCTGTCTCAGACCGACTTGGTAACAGCCAATGTCATTGGGTTTCTGCTGGGTATCAGGGCACCTTGTTTGATCTCCGTGTCTGCCTCCCTCTGTCCATTTTTTAAGGGAGATCGCCAAGGCCAAGGAGGACATAGGTCCGCTCCCTCCCCCCAGCAGTCCTTGTACCAGCACAGGGTCTGACACGTGTCCTGATTCTCTCATCACCAGTGCCATTTCCTAGGGTGTAAAGGCCTGGGAAGCCTTCCTAATGAGTTTGCTCGCTGCGTGTGCTGGGAAAGAGAAATTAGTTCAGTCCAGCACCTAGTTTGTTAAAAGAAACCCTGTTTAATGCTTGGGTTTATATATATATATATATATATATATATATATATATATATATATTCTTCTTCTATTCATCTTCTGTTCACAACCCCTTTAGTTCCTTTGCGGTTGTCATGTGTGCCTGAGTGGTCTCCTGTCCGCCTGGAACTCCTCCTCTCAACCCCGGTCCCAACCCTTCCTTCACCATCCCTGAGACATCATTTCCCAGGGAAGCCCCTCTGCTCGCCACACCCCCTAGGCCTGCCTTGTGACTCCATGTCACTTGTGCTTTCCCGTCACCACAGCACCAGAAACATTCATCTGTAATCTCTTGTTGATTTGTCTGAATTCCACTTGGGAATGATAGGGAACGTTTCTACTCTTTGCCCTCCTACTGACTGGCCTGCAAGTGGCATCAATAAATGAATCAGTTGTTTAACCAAACTATATAATTAATAAGACCTACGATGAGTCTAGAACTGTGGTGGGAGCAGCGGGTGGTCTGAGGGCAGGAAAACAGCCCTGCCTCAGCCACTGACAGGTTCCGTGGCCATGGGCACAGTCTAACTGACAAGCCCTGTAGTCCTGGGCAGTTTCCATATCTGTGTACCTTCCTCAAGACTTTTTTTTTTTTATCTATTCATTTATTTTGAAAGAGAGAGTGAGAGAGCACATGAATGAGCAGGGAAGGAGCAGAGAGAGAGAGGGAGAGAGAGAATCCCAAGCAGGCTCCACCCTGTCAGCACAGAGCTCGGCCTCAGGCTTGATCTCACCAACCGTGCGATCATGACCTGAGCAGAAATCAAGAGTTGGATGCTCAACTGACTCAGCCACCCAGACGCCTCCTTCCTCAAAACATTTGAAGGATTATATGAAACAATTAACATAAAGTACTTGGGACATAATAAACACTCCTTGGCTGCTGTTATTATCATCTGTCATCAAGGGGTGAGCTGGCTGGTGGTAGCAAGGGACAAAAAATGCAGGAACAGGAGATCTAAACCTACTTTCCTTCCTTGTGTTGATATTCTGATGAACGTCAGAAAAAGGAAAGATCATTGTGATTGGAGAGAGCAATGTGGAATAGGTGAGATGAAATCTCTTGATGTTTTCTTTTTAATTTTTTAACATTTATTTATTTTTGAGAGACAGAGTTAGAGCATGAGTGGGGAAGGAGCAGAGAGAGGGGGAGGCACAGAATCCCAGGCAGGCTTTGGGGTCCGAAGCACAGGGCCCAACATGGAGCTCGAACCCACGAACCGCGAAATGACCTGAGCCAAAGTCTGAGGCTTAACCGACTAAGCCACCCAGGCGCTCCTTAAACTCTTTAACCCTCTTGGGTGTTTTTTTTTAAAGGAAACACTTAAGTGGGACAGAATGCCTGCGGTCTTCCCAGTGTTTTGCATATTATATCCTCTTCCAATCTGCTATACTGAATCCAGGCTACTTAACAATTACATATGCATTAAGTCTTCACAACTGTGTGAAATACTCCTATCACCCCACTTTACCGATGAGGAAACAAGCACAGTGAGGTTAGGTGCCTTGCCTAAGGTCACACAGCCAGTAGGTAGTAGAGCATCCGAACCCGGGCAGGTTGGCTCTGGGAGTCACAGGCCAGAACTGTTTCTGGGAGCACATGCACTCTGCCCAGCCCGGTGAGAGGGTCAGACGCCAGAGACTCTGCTCTCTAGTGGTTTACTCCTCAGGCAGAGTTGCCATGCCCTTGTGGGGTAAAACTGTGGAAACAGGAGAGAACTCTAATCAGCGTGGGTTTCCTGGGGGTAGAAGGGAGGACCAGGAAAAGGAGGAGGGGGAAGAGGGCAGGGGACCTGCCAGGCAGTCTAGCCTTTCTGGGGCAGGAAGAACCACCTCCCATGATGGCAGGTTTGGTGGCGCTGGAGGTGGGAGTATAGTGCGCAGCCCTCTGGATGCAGGGCTTTGCTTAGACTTGATTGATGGTGATGGAAACAGAGGTTGAAGATGAACCTGACCACCATATGGGAGAAACACGAATGGCGGGGGAGGGGATAGTGCCGAGGATACTCTCTGTGCATCCGAAAAACACTGAAGGTTAAATTTCGCCCTCTACCATGTGACACCTCTGGGTGGACTGACAGACGCTCAACGATGCAGTCAAGGGCATGAAAAAGAATTTGCTAAAGTAGCTGCACTCCCTGGCAACTCATCAAGATGTTTGTGCTCTAAGGTTCAGGCGGCGGTTGAGCAGTGCTGCAGAATAGCCCTCAGGTGTCTTCAGGGGGATGCGATGTTATTCAGTCGGATGCTGATACGTGCGGAGAGTGTTTCTAGTCTGTTAAGTCACCACGCTGACAGCAGTGCTGCTGGCTTGATTCACACCTGATATGATAAGAAGCTAATTATACGGCAGGGTGACCCACGTGGCAGGACGCCTCCAGTCATAGCAACACAATATTTATCTGGACAGCAGACAGTCAAGCTGCTAATGCAAGATGCAATCTTTTCCAGGGACTCGGCCAATGCAGTAAAAAACAACTCTCCCCCTTCCTTACACAGACACCCTCCGGTTCTCGGAAATACAACCACAGGCTGTTTTCTGGTCGGTTACCGATGTAAAACTTATTCACGGATGGTCTTTTTAATGAGTATTTTTTATATTAAAAAATCATCATTAAAAAGTCTGACCAGTGACGGGGCACCAAAACACAGAATCCCAGAAATCTTTGCCACTTTCCTTTGTGGACTTTAAAAGTAGAATTTCAATTTACTTTCCTTTAATTTGTAGATTTCATCTGATCACAAAAGGAAGACACATGTGGGGAAAGTTTTGAAACTACTTAAAGCACCCAAAATAAGAATCCTAGAGATAATCACTAATAATACTCCTTTGAGATGGTTTTCTTTAATCGATTACAAATGGACACATTCTTTTTATTTAATGTTTTACTTATTATTGAGAGAGAGAGAGAGAGCATAAGCAGGGAAGGGGCAGAGAGGAAGGGAGGACAGAGGATCTGAAGTGGGCTCTGCACTGACTGCAGTGAGCCCAATGTGGGGCTCAAACTCACAACCTAAGAGATCATGACCTGAGCTGATATCAGATGCTTAACCCAATGGGCCACCCAGGGACCCCGACACGTTTTTATAAATAATTTGTAGGGCTGCGCATGTGTATAAAGCACACTGTGGCTTGCACCCATTCTTACATATTGTCCATGTCACAGTCGTGGAGTTTAGTATTGTGAAAAGACCATACGGCCTCAAAACCTTTGAATATTTACCATCTGGCTGTTGACAGAAGAGATTTCCAACCTGTTTTAATATTATGGATCCCACTGCCAGTAGATGGTCTTCAAAACTGTGTGTTCATGGGGTCCCGGTGGCTTAGCTGGTTGAGTGTCCAACTCTTGATTTCATCATCCCAGGGTCATGGGATCGAGCCCCATGTTGGGCTCTGTGCCGAACATGGAGCCTGCTTGGGATTCCCTCTCTCTCCCTCTGCCTGCCTCTCTTTCTCTCTCCCTCCCTCCCTCTCTGTCTCTCTGTCTCTCTCTCCAAAAATTTAAAACAAAAGTGTGTTCAAGTGAGTAGATTGAAGTTTTACTTGTTTTCACTGTGTCCCTTATTCCCTACATTCATTCAGTCCATCAGTAAACCTGATTGGCTCCATTTCCAAAATGTGTTCTAGACACTCCCCCCCACCATCATCCCCTTGAACCTGTGCCAGCTCTCATCCCTCCTGGCCTCCTCTCCTCCCTCAGTCACGCTGAGCTGGTCCTGGTCTCCACACCTATCCAGAGCTAATGGTTTCAATGATTTTCCATTCCACTTGGAACACAACATGTGCCAACACGGAGGGACCTCAGATGCAATGCCCTCCTGGCCGCCAGGATCCAAGAAAAGCTTTTGGCCACCTGGAACGTATGGGCTTCTAGGCATGTCAATTTAAAGGGCCCAGTTTTCTACTCACACTGATTATAACCACTCCCAAACCACTGTTTGCTAATTTAGTTACGTTGATAATATAAAGTCACATGTTGTTTCCATCATGTGTCAGCTTGAAAATGCTCCTTTTCCTGTTCTCCTTCCGTGTCCGTTCTCTTGAAACTAGGGCCGCTTTTGAGAGTAACACACTTAACAGAACACGTTGTCTTCACTCCTAATTTGTGGTGGAGCACTTAAAAAAAATCAGTCACCGGAAATTGTGCCAAGCTATAAACAACTATTTTGATCAGTCTCCCAGTTTTATCAAGCTATAACTGATGTAACATCGTGCGAGTTTAAAAGCTACAACATAATTGTTAGATGTATGTATTTCTGCAAACTGATGACCATCCTAAGTTTAATGACCACTCATCACCTCATCTAGTTACAAATTTTTCTTCCATGGGATGAGAACTCTCCTACCTACTAACACCTGCTCTCTTAGCAAATACACAATATGTTATTGTTAACAATAGTCATTATGCTGTGGGTTCTGTCCCCAGAACATATTTATCCTATAACTGCAAGTTTGTGCCCCTTGTCTGGCTCCATCCAGTCTCCCCAGCCCCTGCCTCTGGCAGCCAGGAATCCATCCGTCAAGTCTTTATCATGCGACCACTTACTCTGTTACTTACAATATACTATTGTATTTTATGTTAATTCCCGTATAGCTAACACACAGCGTTCTGCTGGTTGCAGGTGTACAATCGAGCGATTCAGCAGCTCCGTACATCACCCTGTGCTCATCATGACAGGTGGGCTCCTTAGTTCCCATCTTCACCCGTTCCCCACCCACCACCCCTCTTTGGATCAATTTCTGAAAGACGTGTTTACAGTAACACGTGGCCCCTTCCATTGTGAGGCCACACCCCCCCCAATAATTATGAAATCTGATAAATGCCCTTTTCTTTCTCTTTCATTATTTTGTTACTTGTTTATTCATTTATTTTTTTTACCAATTCTATCGAATAACCCCTATGACATCTAAAAGCTTCCCAAGCTTGCACTGATGGATGTCGTTTCTGCCATTCTTCTTCCGTAAGCACTTTCCTACTCGCAATAAAGAAATTTAAGGTGCAGCCCTGTTATGTGACAGATTTAGTTAGAGAACAAGCTTGTGGCCATATCCTCCTTTTTGAGGGATAATTTCAAGCGAAATAAAGGAAAGCATGTTAAAACATTTTTTTTATGTTTATTTATTATTGAGACAGAGAGAAACAGAGTATGAATGAGGGAGGGGCAGAGAGAGTGAGACACAGAATCCGAAGCAGGCTCTGTCAGCACAGAGCCCGACGCGGGGCTCGAACCCACAAACTGTGAGATCATGACCAGAGCCGAAGTCAGACTCTTAACCAGCTGAGCCACCCAGGTGCCCCAAAGCAAAGCACGTTTTAAAGGGATGACAGTTACCCTGCAGGGGACTCTGAGGTCCCCCTTTGGGAATAAGCCCTGATTAATAACCCTCCCAGGAAGGGCTTCACTTTTGCCCCCAGGGTTTGTAAATAGCAGAGAGCCTTGGAACAGCTGTTTCTCATTTCGGTGAGACCCCCTGCCCATCTCACTTGAGGGCAGTTGCACTTTCATGGGGAGAGAAGGGGACTGGTCAGCCTGGAAGACCTGGATACATAGTGTCCCCTCTTGCACGTCCATCCGCAGTTGGTGCTGCCTGGCCTCTGTTACAGCCTCTGATGTGGTGTGTCCCTTGCTCTGTGCGCGTCTCTTTAGGACTCAAGGTGGTTTTAGATTTTAACTGCTTGTGACAGCCACAGAGGCCAGAAGAGGAGGAGTCTTAAATGAGTCACTGTCCTCCGCAGTTTTCAATGCAACTTGTGATTTCATCGTCTCGTGAAGTCAAGTTTGATATAAACAATTCACGTTGGTTATAAATAAGCAGATTGAAGGCAGCATCTGGCAGTGCGAAACCACTATGGAAACTTATGATGCCCTGTGTGTGTGGCGTTGCCATGGTTCGGTGCTAAAAGTAGGTGCAGGTAAAGAAGCCAAGTCTCGTTTCCATTTTTAAACCGTGAACTTCCTCTCCTACTCAAAATAGGAGAGAAACATGAAAGGTAAGGACAAATGGCACACGTGGAAAGCAAACCTGGACTTGGTTTCAATCCTGGAAGTTTTCTCAGAGTAAGGGAAAAAACAGCTGGCGGTTACGGCTCTCTTGAGAACACCTTGGGGCTAGCTCACACATGCGCACAGCTCTCCTCCAAGGACACTGCTCCCACCAAGAAGCATGCACAGTGCCCCATGTCACTTGTGTCCATGGAGATGGGTGTGTGGGCTTCTGCGGCCTTGGGTCAGCCTACCTCTGACTGCTGGGTCTGGTCCTGGCGTCGCCTCTTGGCTGGTGCTGACGCTGGGTGGGAAGGAAGCAAGATAATCCCGGGGGACTTGGGGGAACACTGGTGCACTGTGGTTAGCACCAGGCTCAGCCCGAGAGTGCAGGCCAAGGCTGGGCAGGTTGAGTGGAGCAGTGCCAAGAGGGCAGTGACGGGGCCTCTCCAGGTCTCTGAAGAGGAGACCTCAGAAAGGGCAGGTGGGTAGAAAGCAGTTTGTGGCTGGCGCAGTGGGACCATCGCAGTCAGTTACGTGGCACTGGATTGTAAGCCAAATGCTAAGTTCTTCTGAGTCCAGCTGAGTCTTCACTGATACAAGTGATTGAATGAGTGAATGAGGGGGGCGGTGACAAATCTACTTTGCAGAGGAATTTCAGATAGTATGTATAGTCACCACACCCCCATTCAGGAGGCACAGCTGTGTCTTTGTGCTTCTCTGCCTCCCCCTTGGGTGTGAGTTGGACTCAGTTTTGCTTTTGGACTACAGTGTGGAAAGGGCATATAATAACCACCCGGGGGAGAAGCCTGGCAAGTATGGCTTTATGCAAGTGAGCAAGTTAACCTCACCGGGGAGAAGTCATGTGGACATCATGAATCCCTGACCTGATGTCGGGAGAAGGGCCCTTCGTCTCTGTGATCTTTTCCCCTAAAAGCCACAGTCTCCATCTAATCATGAGAAAAACATCAGATGAATCTAAATTGAGGGGACATTCTCCAGAACACCTGATATCTACGAGATCCTCCTCAAAGGCGTGAAGTCTCAAAACCACAGCAAGAATGAGCAAGTCTCAGACCATAGGAGACTGCGATGCTATGGTGACTGAATGCGATATGGCGCCTCAGATGGGATCCTGGGAGAGAAGAGAAAACGAGGGTGTGTGTGGGTGGGAACTGGTGAAATGCAAATGAGTCTGGAGTTCGGGTCATAGTGATATACCAGTGTTAGGTTTTGTTTTGACAAATGTAGCGTATTAATAAAAGACGTTAACCCAGGGAAAGCAGGTGGGGGGTGTATGGGAGTTCTCTGTACTATCTTTGTGATTCTTCTATGAATCTAAAATTATTCCAAAATTTAACATGTATTCAAACAAAGTTGTGTATGCTATGGGAGAGAAGCTGTGGATGTTGAAGGAACCCCCTCATAGGACGTCTTGGAGACAGGAAGTCAGGGATTAACACCATCAGAGCCTCACGGGATCCCGTTTCCCTTCTAAGGCTCTTTAAGGTTCACATTTGGATTTGTTTCTCTCTATTTTTAAAGGTCATTGCTTTGCTAGTCACTGAAGGGGTGTTTTACTCATACCCTCATAGACATGATGTCACTAATGGGACCCTGGAAAGTTGCTATTGAGGCAATAGGGAGATGTCGTCCCATTAGGCTACCAGAGGGGCCTGCCCTTCCACAAAAAGCAGTTGTGAGGGCCCTCTTCTTCTTCTACTTCTTTTTTTTTTTTACTTTTTATTTTTTTATTGGTAGTTTATTACTGAGTTGGTTTCCACGTAACACCCAGTGCCCTTCCCTGCAAGTGCCCCCCTCCATGACCATCACCCTCCCTTCCCCCATCCCTCCTCAGCCCTCAGTTTGTTCTCAGCATTCAGAAGTCTCTCATGATTTGCCTCACTCGCTCTCCCCAACTCTTTTCCCCCCCTTTCCCCTTCCCATGGTCGCCTGTTAGATTTTTCCTGCTAGACTTATGAGTGACAACATATGGTATCTGTCCTTCTCTGCCTGACTTATTTCGTTTAGCATGACTGCCTCCAGGTCCATCCACGTTGCTACAAATGGCCAGATTTCACTCTTTCTCATTGCCATTTAGTACTCCATTATATAGATAAACCACATCTTCTTGATCCACTCATCAGGCGATGGAGATTTAGGCTCTTTCCATGATTTGGCTATTGTTGACAGTGCTGCTATGAACATTGGGGTACATGTGCCCCTATGCATCAGCACTTCTGTATCCCTTGGGTAAATCCCTAGCAGTGCTATTGCTGGGTCGTAAGGGAGTTCTCTGGATAGTTTTTTGAGGAACCTCCACACTGTTTTCCAGAGCGGCTGCACCAGTTTACATTCCCACCAACAGTGGAGGAGGGTGCTTTAGGGCCCTCTTCTTTCCCCCTTTCAAGACTACCAGATGTTCAGTTTTTCTTGTTCCAGTGCTTCTAAAAGGGTTAATTCCTCTGCAAAAATGTCTAGAGGCGGTAGGATATTGGCCAGGGAGCACATTTCCTCACACCCCACTGCCTGGAGGAGAGGTTCCCTCAGTGTCTGAGGAGATTTCTTGTCCCTCAGGCTGTGTCAGCAGGGGAACTCACCCGGGCTGAGGCCACAGCAGGGCCAGAGGGCACACGGCATAAAGGGACTCAGGTTCCTTTTTTGTAACCTCAAAAGTAATAGGGAAATAATGATTCAGGGCTGTTGAACTGAAAAGTCTTCCTTTCCATTTGGCTTCTCCACAAAATACTGGCTGAATGTATAGCCAGCAAGCATCTTATCAGGTGCTATTTAAGGAATGAAAAATAATTTTTGACACTGACTTAAGCAAAATATGATAAGAAAGATCAACATAGAACAGAAGTCTTAGGCAATCCATAGTTAAACAGAAAGTTATGGTTGCCCCGTCTTGACTTACGTTTTTAAGCTCAAGAGATGAAGTTTGTTTTGAGCCGTGTGTCACTCTGGTGGAGTCACCATGGTCCTTACCATCCACATAGACCTCTACTCTGCAATTTGTGGCCTCAGAAATTTTCCATTTCCTGATGTTTGCTAAGAGCAGTGGGGCCTGCCAAAGTTCTTCCTCTCCTGTGGCTATTTGTTCTAAATTTCTTGGAACCAGAGACTGTCTGTCGAGGACCTTCACCCCCAAAATACACCTGCAGACTTAGAGCTTTAAAGAAGCAAGCAAGACTGGAGGACATCTGTGTTCCATGGAGGGACATTTGAACCAGTGATAGCATTTGGCCGTGATTTTTATCAGCGTGTCTAGTCCTCCCTGAGTTTTATAAAAGTTTTTCTTTTACTTCTTTTTGGAGGTGGGGGGATAGTTTGGGAATGTACGGGAGGAAGAGAGAAAGAAATGAGCTTGATCCGGAGGCATGTACCTGTTTTAAGGAGAGAAGGGGTGAGGAAGTAAGTGGGAAACAAACCAGACACAGGTGACCAACAGGCCCTCTGAGAGGGGATCACAAACCAGAGTTTGCGGTGGCCATGTTTAGTGCAATGACGTGGGTCTCAAATGCAGGACACAAAGCAGAAGCCAGTGCCAAAGGGTGATTTGACGCATGAGGTCCAGCACCCTCCCGTTTCACATAAGTCTTTCCCTCTGGTCTTCCTTAAGCTATTGCCAGATTGCTGCTGCTGCTTCCTCCTGTCGGCGTTTCCCGAGGCCACTCCTGCACTCTCTGTTCGTTTCAACTTCCTGCTTTTCCCTCCCATCAGCCCTTACCCCCGACCCTTCCTGTTGTGAACCCACTGACTACTCAAAATGGTTATTTGCAGTGTTCACTGCTTTGTGGATTCCAATGGTTAACAACTCCTGTATATCATACTTAACAAGAAATAGTTGGCTCTAGAACAATGAGAGTGTTAGGGGCGCCAACCCCCTGTACAGTTGAAAAATCCATGTATGACTTAAGTCCTCAAAACTTTACTAAAGGGCACCTGGGTGGCTCAGTCAGTTGAGCGTCCAGCTTTGGCTCAGATCATGATCTCACGGTTTGTGAGTTCGAGCCCTGCATCAGGGTCTGTGCTGACAGCTCAGAGCCTGGAGCCTGTCTTCAGATTCTGTGTCTCCCTCTCTTTCTGACCCTCCCCTGCTCACGCTGTCACTGTCTCTCTTTCAAAAATAAATAAAACATTAAAAAAATTTACCAATAGCGTACTGTTGGCTAGAAGCCTTACTGATCACAGAAAGGGTTGGTTAACGCACATTTGGTATGTTACATGTATTACATGCTGTGTTCTTACAGTGGAGGGCTAGAGAAAAGAAAATGTTATTAAGAAAATCATAAGTGGGCAAACAGCAAAAGTCCCTGATAGGATGTTCTGTTGGTATTAATTGCCTCCGATCTGGGCATGGGATTTCAACACGGCAAAGGTAAGGGGAGCCTACTCCTTTACCGCCAGACTCTAATGGGGGGTCCTCAGGTGGCCACTAGATGGCCCACTGATTTGGCTAAGGTTAGTAATGTAGAAAGAATCATAAAGGCGTATTGCACTTATACGCCCAAGGATCCTGAAGAAAGTGGCTGTCATTCCTGCTTTTGTAAACCAGGCAGCACCAGATATTAGAAACCCTAAAGGAGACGCTTACCAAATTAACCATGGAGACTGGTGGAAATTGGGTAAACTCTCCTTCCCTATGCCCTTTACAGGGTAAGAAATTCCCCTTACACCAAGGAGGGCTGTGCCAGGCTTTAGGGGTACAATGGTAACTCAGCTGACCCAGGATTGGGTCAGTTACAAGACAGAGGGGGGAATGTAAGGACGCAGGTTTGAGACAATAGTAGGGCACACATTGCCCAAGGCAAGAGGGACCACCCTTGTAATACCCTTAACATTGCTAAGGGCAGGCCTAGAAATAGAAGCTATAGGTAATCAGTTATTGTTTAAGGCTAGTTACACCCTATGTGAGGGTCCTGGGTCTACTCTGTGATTGGTTAACACTCTAAATGTTGTAATTGGATAAACCTGTTGTTAATAATATTGTATAATAATTGGAAAAAAAGAGAAACTCTTATTAAAAAAATAAAATAAAATAAACAAGGAAAAAAAAAGAAAATCATAAGAGAAAATACATTTACAGTCCTGTACTGTATTGATTGGGGAAAAAATTCATATGTACGTAGACCCATGTTGTTCAAGGGTCAACTATATAATGAACTACATAATGAATATATTAAGAAGAAACATATTTGGTCGGGAAGTTAGGGCATCAATATTCCCTCACAGAGACCAACATGACAGAAGGGCAGCTGGCACAGGACACGATTCTTGGGGGCTCTTGAGTCTCTACAGTGTCGCCTGCTAGCCTTTCTACCCCCCATCTTCTTTCCACTCATTGACCCCCTTTCCCTCCAGCCATTTGCTGACTCTTCTCCCCCGTTGGCAGCCTTCATCACAGTCCATCCTTCGTGAAGCTTCTCTCTGTCATACCACTCTGGGGGCGGGGCACAGTTCAACCCGTGACAGGGCCGGATGGCAGGTGTCTCATAGACCAGACTGGAAAGGGGTGAGATGCACTCTCTGGCCAACTCAAGAGTTCGTGGCGAAGTTGTGACCGATCGGGGTCCCTATTGAGACCATAACACACTATGTGACAGTACGGCACAACTCAATAAAATGCAAGTTCCACGAGGTAGGGGGAAGAAAACGGTGATATATTGGGTCCTGCAAATTGGTGACGTACACTGATGAGCACGAAGGGGCCCGCACTGATCACACCAGTACATGGGGTGCAGCTGGGGACCGTCCTGGGCTGGGACATAGGGTGACTACAGTGATATTTCCAGAAAAAGAATGAAGGTCAAGCAGGAAACTGGAGGGCAGGGACTTCAAGGGGCACCATGTCTTGGTTTCAGAGTACCAGCTATTTTTGGATGAAAAGAAACTTCAAGAAAACACTCCATGTACTAAGCTTAAAAAAAGTAAAAAGATAAAATGGGTAACTGGGTTGATTCTGTTCTCATTATTAAGAAAAGGAACTAAGGAAAAAAGTTCCCACTTTCTCTCCCAGGCTATCCAGATGATCTAGGTCACAGTTTTTCCGCTGTACCTTGAACAACTTTGGATTTCCAAGGACCAGATTCAGGGGCTGTATTTGGTGGTGGGGGGTACTGAGGTCATGTTTCATGCCCCGGCCCCCGTTTAAACCTGAGTAACTCTTTTTGGTTGGTGTATCTTTTCTGTACTAAAGTTTGTCATAACGTAGCATTTGGGGGGAAAAAAGTTTTTATTGCTCTGAACGCCACAATATAGGACAAATCTCAGTATGATGCTGCCAACCAGAAGGCAGGAGAGAGAGGGCACCGTCTCTCTCATGAGTGTGCATGTTGTCGTGATTCATCAGATCACGCGTCATTGCTGAGTGGTGTGATGCACACCACATACACAGAGACATAGAGGGTCATTTGATCCCTTGGGGTTTTTTTTATCTTAAGGAAGTGTTCTTTTTTTTTTTTTGCTTTACTCCAAAAATATACTAGCTTTGATACCAGTTCCATACCTCTGTTCCACTTCTGCAAAGCCCATAACATATACTCTGAATTTCATGGGAAACATTGTCTCTTGGCAACACTGGAAGTCTTCAGTGGGAGATGAGGAAGCTGGAGAAAGGAATTCTTATGCTTTTTAGAAAAAATTTTTTAATGTTTGTTTATTTTTGAGAGAGGGGGAGAGAGCCAAGTGGGGGAGGGGCAGAGAAAGAGAGAGACAGAGGGCCTGAAGCAGACTCTGCGTGGACAGCAGAGAGCCCGATGCACTGTCCGAACCCACGAACTGCAAGAGCCAAAGCCATACGCTCACCTGACTAGAGCCGCCCGGGCGCCCTGGGGATCCTTACACCTTTGAGTCAGTGGGTGAAGGGCAGGTTCACTTGGGTTTTCTTTCCCTCATTCTTTCAACCAATACATGTCTGCTACCAAACACTGTTCCTGGCCTGGCTGACGTGAAAATCCCGGAGCCCGAGGCATCTGCTGGGGGCACGGTTCTGAAGCTTGGCTTCCCGAGCGAAAGAGCAAGATGAGTTTTTCATAATGTTTTTAAAGATATTTTTCACTAATGACAGGAAGCCACGGAAGAGCTTCCCTTCTATTTAAAAGTAATCTTTCTTTTTTGTATTTTAGAAACAATTTTTTTCTTATAAGAGCAATTTATACATATTTGTTACAGAAACATAGAAAACCCAGACAGGCAAGAACAATAAAATGGAAAATATTCCTTATTTACGTCAGCCAGGGGAGAAAACCACGGTTAACATCTCAGTATGGAGCCTTCAAGGAACTTTTCCTTTCTTTCTTCTTCCTCTCCCACCCTCCTTGTCCTCTTAACCAAGAAGATACACCTTTCCGTATCTTCACACATATCTTTCCAGATATTTTCATCAATATATCAATGTACATTTTTATATGACTGGGACTATACACCTTTTCTGTTCTCTCTCTCTTTTAGCTAACTATATCATGGGAAGGTTTTTATAACAAGCTCATCAGTGTTTCATTGCACCAAAATTCTGTTAATCCCTTATGGGTCTCTAGGTGGTTTGAGGTGGGGTTTTTTTTTTTTTTGCAGTTATAGATGCCTATATTTATCTCTACATTGAAAAGGGTTTTGTGTGATTTATGATGTACATATAATATTTGCCAATAACATGACATTGAACATATATATATATATATATATATATATATATATGCTTAGTGTTGCACAGTATATTTACAGGTCGTGTATTGCTTAGGGTATTTGATCACAGACATTTGGCCGCCCTTAGCCTAGGCAGTAGATGAAACCAGACTGAACTAAGACAAAACTTGCAGCGAGCACAGAGTTTCAGGGTGGGTTACAAACATAGCTCAGTGCATGAGAGCTGATGGTGAGACTCTCCGTGGATGAGGAAGAGCGAAGAAACCATCCAGCTCCCGTTTTTCTGGCCCTGTTAACCATGAGGAATATTTCTTTACTCACATAATTACCATTCACTGATAACATCATCTAAAAATACTAGTTGTTCATCAGGTACCTGGGTGGCTCAGTGGTTAATCATCTGACTCTTGCTTCTGGCTCAGGTCATGATCTCATGGTTTGTGGGTTCAAGTCCTGCATTGGGCTCTGTGCTGACAGTGTACATTCTCTTTCTCCCTCTCTCTCCCTCTCTGCCTCTTCCCCACTAATGCTCACTCTCTCTCTTCCTCAAAATAAATTAATAAACTTAATAAACTACTAGTTCTGTTTTAGGATCTAACTCCACCATGCTCTGTACTATCACAGAGATAAGTAATGGACAGGAAGGGTCATTGCGTGCTCTGGGAGGGAGGGATTCAGATAGCTGATATGTAAACTGTAAGGTGAGATATTGCTAAACTTTATGGAGAAAATGCATCAGAATCATGGGATTGAGAATGATAGGAGGGATTACTTTTTTTAAAGATTTTTCAAGGTTTGTTTATTTTTGAGAGAGAGACTGAGCACAAGTGGGGGAGGGGCAGGGAGAGAGGGAGACACAGAAACTGAAGCAGGCTCCAGGCTCCGAGCTGTCAGCAAAGAGCCCGATGTGGGGCTTGGACCCACAGTGAGATCATGACCTGAGCTGAAGTCGGCCGCCTAAACACCTGAGCCATCCAGGCACCCCAAGGGATTACTTTTCTAAAACAGGAAAGAAATCGAAAAGCTTAAGGGAAGGGCAGGTGGCAGAGATGGTGTGTCCTCTTTGGATTTGTTTTCCGGAGATACTCATGGGACTTCCAAGAGTTCAAATAATAAACTGAGGCACATTATTACATTTTAAGAGTTTATCTGCGTAGAAGTCAGTTTGAGTCAGGCGGCACCAAGCTGCCAGTGGTTGGAGCACTCTGACAGCACCCAGGGGAGGACTTTGCTACAGATCACGTGGAAGCCAAGCAAGGCTGCATGGAGCTCAAGTGGTCCCCTTGTTTTGGAAAGCCTGCTGGCTGCTTGTGATTGGCCATCCTTCGATGAACCTTGAGGCATTTGTAGGCTTCCATTTGGGTTTGTTAAAGTCTGTCGCTAAAGCGTGAGAACTATTTCAATCACATGGCCTTCTTGTTGAATTAATATAGCACAGGTGAAGATGGTTAGTGATGAGTGGTGTGGGGGTACATTTTGAGCAACTGACACAATGGGTAGGGATTAGGCAGCTAATGTGTAATATTTGCCAGTTTCCATGGTGTAAATGCTCCCACCACAGCGGACCCAAACTACCTGTCTTATATCACTGAACACGAGAGGGAAGAGATAGGAACAGTTTCCATGAGAAAGACCAGAGCTGGTGGGTGGTAGGACATATGGGCTTGGAATTCTGGGGCATGTTTGGTGGGCAATATGGATTTGGGCATAGAGGTGGGGGTTAAAGGCTGGGAAGAGAGAGATTTCTTAAGGAGATCATATAGCGTGAAAGGGGATGTGGCCAGTGTTAGACACTAGGAGTCTGCCCACAGCATGTGGGTCCCCTGCCGGCAGCATCAGCAGCATCTGGAAACAGATTCATGGCACCTCTCTGGCCTGTGGAATTAGAGTGGCCAAGGGTGGGGAAACCCTGCTCTCGAGGTCGCCAGTGTTGGCGAGCGAGTTAGAAGAGAGGCACCTAGAGAGACCAAGAGGGAGTGTTGAGAGAAGCTGGAGCTGAGCACAGGAAGTGGAGACTTTGACTCAAGCATAGAGACAGTGGCAGGACAGAGGGAACTGGGCCGCAGTGAAGGCCACCAGGAAGTCACGTCAGATGAGGTGAACAGTAGGCATCAGCTGCATTTGAGGAGCAGATCCATGGTCATGGTGGGGGCAGGAGGTAAGTCGTAATTGGTGAGGAGTGACTTGACCGTGGACCATTGGTTAGGACCTTCGGCTGTGAAGAACAGAAGACAAAGGTTAGTAACTAGGAAATGTGTGGTCAGTGATGGTGTTTCTGGAAGAGGCCTGGGTATATTTGTGCCTGAGGGAAAGAGCCAATAAAATTTGGGAAGGTCCTGAACCAGCAAGAAGGAGATGGGATAATTGTTGGCACAAATTGGAGAAGACAAGAGGGGAAGGAATTGGGACCTCGGGATACAGCCTGGCCTTGAAGAAGTTACCTCTGGCCTCTTATTCTTGTCTTCAGAAGCTGGAGGGGAGGAGGGATAGGGAAGATTCTAGCAGCTGGAGTAAATGCTCCATGGACTCTTTCTAGTACTGTCCTATTGTCTTTTGCAAATCTCTGCCCTTTTCCCTTTCCATTAAAAGCAGTTCTGGAAATGTTTCTGAAGCAGTTGGTAAGATTGTGCTGGCCAGTCTGCTCTCATAATAACTTTTGTTTCATGTCTAACTTAAACCAATTCCGGCAGAGGAGTAGTAGTTCTAAAGCTGTACAGACCACTAGAAATGCAATACAAGCTACATATGTCATTTAAAATTTCTAGTAGCCACATTAAAAAATAAAAAACCAGTGAAAGTAATTTTTATAATATATTTTACTCAACTGATATACCCAAAATATCACTATGACATGTAGTCAGTATGAAAATTTGTAATGAAAAAAAAGTGAAAATGAAAATTAGTAATGAGATATTTTACATTCTTTTTTTTCTACTGGGTCTTAAGAGTCTGCCCCAGCCATGATTCCTGTCCTCAGTGGCTGCCATATTGAATGGTGAATCTCTGAAGGGTCCGCACAGTTTGTAGCATGGAACGCTGATAGAAGAAATAAAAATGTGCCTGTCCTTAGGAGGTGACAGAGACTCTTTGGTCACACTCTAATCGGCCTCCTCTGAGCTCTTTTCACATCTAGGCTATATCCTTGGGTGTGTTCTCAAGAACCCAGTTTGTTTGCTTTTAAGTTTCTTTTTAAGTAATCTCTACACCCATCACGGGGCTCAAATTTACAACCCCAAGATCAAGAGTTCACCTCCTCCTCCAACCGAGCTAGCCAGGCCTCCACTCAAGAACCCAGTTTTAGCAAGAATCCTGTCTGGTCAGTTTACCAAGACCCCCTCACCCTTTATATCTGACCCTTTTCAGCCTCTGACCAAATTCCGTATCCTTCAACTCCCCCAAGTAAGCTCTGACTGCCCTGGTCTCGCTTCAGCAAGAGTCCGTCAGGTCCACTTAGTGAAGAATTACCCTCCCATTGTAGTACTCGTCTATGCACCAAGACTCCCCCCTCCTGCACACGTACCCACAACTTGGCCATTCATGCTAATATTGCCCTGTAACCTCTAGGAGGATCCCTCCTATTATCTCTGATAGAAAGTTCCAGAGCCTCAGTCAATGCTGCTATAGTAGAGTGGGAAGAAAAAACCTTAAACCAATGATTATGTGAAGAGATAAAGGAGCATCAAGACAACTGGACAATTAGCTTTGATAGGGCAGTGATTTTCTTAGATCATCCTATTATGATTAAACTGCAAAAGAAATAAACATGTTTATTTAACATATATCACTAAAAGTGATTGCATACATATTTGGAAGAGCATGAATACAAGAAAACTTGAATTGTGAAAGTGTCTGGCCACATGAGCTTTCGCCACAATGTATGGGCTCTGCTGTCTCTTTAGCTGGAGAAGTGAAGAGACTCCAAGATAGAGTCTCTCCTGATTGGTCAACAGGGGGTCACCTGACTGTGCTGGGGTTCTTTCTTTCAGCATCCAAGAATGTTGGATAGCTTCTGGGACCCTCAGGGTTTGTCCCATGTCTGGATGCTGTGAGTCCTTACCTCCGGGATCCCCAGTGGGCTTCAGGTCAGTAGTGACGAGGAATCCCTTACAAACCCAGTCCCCCACAGGGCTGAAGGTATCACCGACTCAGGAAGCCACACGGTGTGTCAGCCACGTAGCTGTACTCTGGTTCCTGTTACTGTGCTCTCCCTGCACCCTCTGGACACCCCGCACCCCATCCTTGTGAATTTCAGAAGTTAACACATATATACCTAAAGGAGAATCCGTGGTTAGAGCAAGTAATTTAAAAATGCATGAAGGAGTAAAGGAAGTATTTTAATATTTCATGTTAGTAATAAACAATTCCTCTATTAGAACACTAATTAGTTGTCCTTTAAACTGAGAGGCACATTTCAGGGATATATTTAGTTCTGTACTAACTAACAAGCAACCAACTAAGTTTGACAACAGCTGTACTCAGATGTTCCAATGTTTATTTTTTTTTTTATTTTTGAGAGAGAGAGAGAGAGAGAGAGTGTGAACAGGGGAGGAACAGGGAAAGAGGGAGACAGGATCTGAAGCAGGCTCTGGGCTGACAGCAGTGAGCCCGATGCAGGGCTTGAGATGCGGGGCTCGAACTTATGGACCTTGAGATCATGACCTCGAGATCATGACCTGAGCTGAAATCATACGTTCAACCGACTGAGCCACCCAGGAACCCCTTCACTCAGATATTGAAAAAATAGTAAAAGGGGGTTTAGGAGAACAAAAGTTAAAACTAATGGGATAGAATTGTTAAAACTGAGAGATCACAGAATTAGCATTTTATCAATGCTAAGCTTAAATTAAAGAGCTGAGGGGCACCTGGGTGGCTCGGTCGGTTAAGTTTCTGACTCTTGGCCTTGGCGCAGGTCATGATCTTGAAGATGGTGTGGTTGGGGCCCCTGTTGAGCTCCGTGATGACATTTCAGAGCCTACTTAGGATTCTCTCCCTCCCTGTCTCTCTGCCCCTTGCCCCCTCCCCACTCCTGTACACCCACGGTGCGCACACTCTCTTTCAAAACAAATAAACTTTAAAAAGAAAGCATCAAAATATTCTGATAACGCTTTCAGCATTTCAGCTGTTCTAACAACACAGCACACTGCTTTGCTATGACTTTTTTCTTTCAAGGTCAACAGTATTTGAGTTATGTGTTTGAGTATCTGCACCGACTTAACCTCAGACTTTGAAGTCTGGAACATTCAATCTGGTGTGAGGTATTAAAGAAATTCTCGGAATTGTGACATACATGTGTCACAAAATAGCTGAAAACTATTCCAAAGAAAGCAGGTTAATATGTTTTCTGCTTCAAGTCTTCAATTCTTTAATGCTCTGGAAATCACTTTGACACATAGAAATGTCAAATGTACATTAAATATAGATAAATTGCTATGTAGTGACAATGGAACACACACATTTAAAGTTTTTTTAATGTTTGTTTACTTTTGGAGTGAGAGTAATAGAGCATGAGCAGGGCAGGAGCAGAGAGAGAGGGAGACAGAATCTGAAACAGGCTCCAGGCTCCGAGCTGTCAGCACAGAACCTGACGTGGGGCTTGAACCCATGAACCGCGAGATCATGATGTGAGCCAAAGTTGGATGCTTAACTGATTGAGCCACTTAGGTGCCCCGTGAACACACGTTTTTAAAAGAAAAGTATGTTGTTTCTTTATTTTTTCATATACTTTTTAATTAATTTTTTTTTTTTGAGAAAGAGACAGAGTACGAGCAGGGGAGAGGCAGAGAGAGAGGGAGGCACACAATCTGAAGCAGGCTTCAGGCTCTAAGCTGTCAGCCCAAGAGCCTGACATAGGGCTCAAACCCACAAACTGAAATCATGACCTGAGCTGAAGTCGGGCTCTTAACCTACTGAGGCATCCAGGCTCTCCTGTTTCTCTTTTTTAAAATATTTATTTTGAGCGAGAGAGAGTGCACATGGGGGGGTGGAGGGGGAAAGAGAGCGACAGAGAAAGAGAGAGAGAGAATATCTTAAGCAGCCTCCATGCTCAGTGCAGAGCCTGGCATGTGGCTTGATCTCACAAACCTTGAGATCGTCACTTAAGCTGAAATCAAGTGTCAGATGCTTAACCGACTGAGCTACCCAGACGCCTGAAAAGTATATTGTTTCTTAATAATTAGATGTTGCTTACTGCTTTACCTAATGTTCCTAATCAGGGAAAAATAAATGGTTTCGACTTTTCATGCAAAGCTTATAGGGTATATTCCTAAAAGAATCTCAGTAATATTTCTCCTAGCCTTTTTTTTTTAATGAGGGAGGAGCTATACTTTCTTTTTTAAATTGAGATACAGTTGACGTATAACATGTGCATTTCAGGTGCATAACATGACGATTTGATACTCGTACGTACTGAGAAGTGATCACCACGATGCCGAGTTGACATCCGTCACCATCCACAGTCACAATTTTTTTTCTGGTGACTAAGATCTACTTCCTCAGCACCTTTCAAACTCTGTCGTCCCCAAGCTGCACATGTCATGACCAGGACTGACTTATTTGATAACTGGAAGTTTGCCCCTTTGGACCTCCCACATGTAGCCTTTTCTTCTAGCGTCTTTGGAAGCAGGAAAAATTGAAGTGATTTTGTCCTGCTCTTGGAAGCTGCAGCAGATGAGGGTACTTGGTGATGGATTACACGTATGTAGTGTTGAGCCAAGCTATAAAAATATCTCGGGCACACGGCCCAGCCATGTGCCAATGTCAGGCTGCTCTCTGATGACAGAGGGAAGTCTGTGGGAGGAGCCGTGTTGCCCAAGGGAACACACGGACTCATTTGTGTCCGTACCCATTCTGGGTTGAGAAATTGAGATGACCCAAAGGAAGGTTTCTTGCAAAACAGTGTCCCTCAAAACACGATTGTTTCTTGGTGTGCGTGCGTGCGTCTGTGTTTTCCTTTGGATTAAGTGCCCTTTGGCTGGGTGGCCGAGCGTTCTCAGAACAAACAAGGCTCTCGGCCTTGGCAAGTCCAGCCCACTTCACTCTCCGCCCCCAGCCTCCTCCTGTGAGTCAGGGATATGATGGCCCAGGCTGATTTTAAGCTCCCCGTGGCTACGGCACCCTTCGATGGGTGCCTGGTCATGCCAGGAAAAGAAAAAAAATAGGGAAGAGAAAGACTGGGCAGGTCTAGGTGAAGTCATCCCAATAAAGGTTAATGGCTGGGCGGCAACACCTTCTCACACCACTGGAGAGAAAATGCTTGCTCCCCACCGCCTGTCACGGCATTGGGACTAAGAGGTGACCTGTTTATTTTTAGAAGGGGACAGTCATAATAACCCGGCTCTTTGCCTCATTCAAAGCAGGCAGGTGCCTTGGACGTTTGTAAACACCTACTTTCTGAAGAAGGGAGGAGCGCCTTTTTTTTTTTTTTCAAAAGGGAAAGAACTTGAGGGCCGGAGCTCTTCCGTCCTGACACTTGCTGTCGGGTGGAGAGGAAGCCAGTGTAGCACACGAGTGCTACAGCCTTGTCCCCTCGGCCGTTAGCTTTCCAGGGCAGAGATGCCTGAAGGTGACGACTTTGGACCAGGCCAAAGGTAATTGTGATATATGTTTATTTTTCTTGAGTCTTTTTCATTTGCTAGTTATCTTCTTAAAGAGCATTATCACTCATTGCAAAAGTAGGTTAAAATAACAAAAAAAAAATGAGGAATGCTACCCCTCAATTCCAGGAAACTGAAGGAAACAGACCTAAAATTAACATACACTTAGAAACATATGTGAATAAGTGTTTTTCTTAAACGAGGAAGGCACGGACTCTAATTTTACAGACTGTTTCCCCTACACCGTGTCGAAGCCACTTGAATTTTTGGATGATCTTTAACTTTCAATAATGATTGTTGGAAATCTAAGCTAGTGAATATTTTGTAAGATGTTTGAACATTTCTAAAGGTGACACATTAAGCCAATAGACCAACTAGGGCATTACGATACTTTCTTTTTTGCCATGGTTCTTATCTTTGGAAATGTGATTGGTGGTCCCCTCCCCCGCCTCCCACCATGCGGTTTAATTGTATCAGTGGTTATATTAACGTCGAATTTTAAGAAGGGGGAGAGTCAGGAAGAGAAACAGGCAGTTAGTCCTGCTAATCCGGGCAAGACATGTGCCCATCGTAAAAGTCTGTTTCTAGCCCCGTGGCTGTGTTCATAAATGTCCTGTGGAGCAGTTTCACTGGCGGGCGAAGGAGGGTCACTGAGATTCAGAAAGGAAGGAGGAAGAAAGCTGTTAAAACAGGAACGGAGTTCAATGGCAGTCCTGTTGTCAGAAAAAGTGGAAACTGCTAACTCTTTAGGAACAGGAATGCCAAAATATTTTTTTGTCCTCCTACGAAGGATAAGCATCCCTTAAAGGCACAGCATAGGGAATCCAGTTAGTGGCATTGTGACGGTGCCATGCGGTGACGGGGGTAGCTATGCTTGTGGTGGGTGCCACATGATGCATAGGCTTGTCCAGTCACTGTGCTGTGCATCTGAGAGCAGCGTAACGTTGTGTGTCCTCTGTGCTCCGCCTCAAAAGAAAATAAAGATACCCATCCCTTTTCAGCCATGGCTGTATGGGGAGTGTGTGTGTGTGCGCGCGCGTGTGTGTGTGCGTGTGCAGTATAATCAGGTGTACTCATGTCCTTAAAAGCTTCTGTTTAGTTTTCTAGTCTTTATTTTCTTCCCTATTCCTTTCCAGTACATTCTCATTACCAGGGACTAATAATATATTTTCTGAAAATGGGAAGCTCCTTCTCACTCCTTCCAAGTAGTGGACCCCTGCCTGCCCCGACTTTTTTTATTTTGATAAGATAAATGCCAGCTCTTAACAGTTAGTGGTTTTCTATACAATATACTTTGTTGCACATCATACGTTTCCCCCCCTCTCTGCAGTGAGCAAGGGCACCCTGGCCAGGGGTAATTTTAGAGTGAGGCCAGAAATAAAATATTACCCTTGAGGGGGAATTTTAGTCTTGCTATATTTGAGGTTGGATGCCGTTGGATAACTCGTGGTGCCGTGTCTGAAAGAGAAATAAGTGTTTCCATCTTGTGGCGGCTGACAACACGTGTCCTAAGCCCTCACGCTCATCCGGTTCTGGGTGAATTTCACGTTCCAGCTTCTTCACGTTACTTTAGTCCCACTTTGCGATTTGGTGATCCGAATGGTAGCAGGCCGTGTGTGCAACCGGCAGCTGGCTACATCGGCATTTCGAGTTGGGAATCGGTGGAAGCCAAATGCTGTGAAGCCCCAGGCCCCTGAGGCCCGACTGCCGTCTGCACGGAGGGTCAGGGGCGCAGGGCCCCATCTGATAGTCCCCACGTGGATGGACGTGAGCACACGTGCCTGGGAGGGGAAGGGGCGGAGGAGGGGGAGGGGAAGGGGCGGAGGAGGAGGAGGGTCCTGCTGTTTATCTCGTAGCCAGAAATAGACACTCTTGGGAAAAGCTTCCACAGACTGTGTGCCGGTGTCAAGGTCAGGAGATGAGGGGAGAGGGTGTGAACGATGCCCTTCGGAAGCCGGTAGGGAAGGCGGAAACCCAAGCAGGAAGCGCGGGGTGCCAAAGGAGAAGGAAAAAATGGGGGGGGGCGGGTGACCAGGGAAGAGCCAGGTACAAGAAGTGTGAGGAAAGTTGCCCACCGACCGGAGACCCGGCCCTGCACGGTTCTGTGCATGGTTCCCTGCTGACCTCCACCTTGGAGGGGGCAGCCTGGCCCTCAGGTGGGGAGTGGGGAGGCTTAGGTAGGTGACCCGTTTCTTCTTCCAGCTGCCAGGAGGGGGGAGGGACCCTAGGCTACCAAGACTGAGTTGTAAACGTGCCTCATCATAGACGCCTTCCCACAGGAGAGCGTTGTGTCCGCACCCTCCCCGGGTCACTGCACGCATCGCTCAAGTGCTGCATCGAAGCCCCTTCCTGTGCCGGGGGTCAGGGCGAGGACTTAGGCCCCCGCTTTCACAGGACAGACCGTCTGAATGGGGGGGACGGACACCTAACAAGTTAAAAAATAAGGAAAGAATGATTTTTTTAAGGAAAGAGTAGATTTTTTAAAAGTTTATTTTGAGAGACACAGAGAGCGTGAGCAGGGGAGGGGCAGAGAGAGAGGGAGAGAATTGCAAGCAGGCTCTGGGCAGCACTGCATGCAGAGCCCGATGGGGGGCTCAGACCCAGGAAACCGTGAGATTATGACCTGAGCTGAAATGGAGAGTCGGATGCTGAACCACGTCGCCCAGGTGCCCCAGGAAAGGGTATGTTATATACGAAGGGCTAAACATTTTCTTAGCGGTAACATGGGGAATGCTTGGTGTGTGTGATAGGAAGGAGCCTTTCTGAGCGCCTGAGAGGGTGCCCTGGAGCCAGGATTTGAAGGGGCCGGTCACATGGGGGGTGGGCAGAGCAGAGCAGGAGGCGGACCCAGCGCAAGCACTGATCCCGAGAGGGGCGCACGGGGATGCCCGCTAGATACAGAGGGGCAGGGGAGGGAGGCCAGTGCTGGGCCAGGCGTGGCATCCTCGGTTGGAGGCTGCGTGTTATTCAGAAAGGTGAGACTTCATTAAAGGGTTTGGAGCAAGGGGGCTGGGGCCACGGGGCCACCTGTGTTCTTCAGGGACATTACGAGGTGACACACCTCTGTGAATTGGCCCGAGAACCTCAGAGCCATTTACAACTTCTCTGGAAGCATGGCTTCTGACGTGTAAAAATGCTAACTTTTGGACCATCACAGCTTCATAAGTTGGGAATTAGCTGGATAGGTATTTCAGAAATCAGTATAAATGAGACATCAAGAAAATCCAAGGATACAGACCGATCGGTTGGAAAGACAGCACTATTTGTGATGGGAGTTTGTGGTCACTGCCGGGTCCCCTGGGCGATGTTACAGCCCTGTCCCAGGTGCTGGAACTTCGGGGCCTTACCTTCACAGAAAGAGAGCAGCTTTATTATTTTTTTAAATGTTTGTTTATTTTTGAGAAACAGAGAGAGAGGGAGAGGGCATAAACACAAGTGGGGCAGGGGCAGAGAGAGGGGAGACAAAGGATGGGAAGCAGGCTCCTGGAGACAGGAGAGAGCCTGGTGGGAGGATTCAGACTGAGGAACCGCAAGATCATGACCCGAGTCAGACTTGGACATGGAACGGAGGCACCCAGGTGCCCCGGAAGAGAGCAACTTTAGACAGAGAGTCTGACCCCGTGGGGTGAGCTCTGAGTGTGTGACAGGCTTCAGTGTCATTTTATTTGTACAGGTAGCGTGTAAATCCGTGGTGAAGAAAGGTGAGCTAGGGTCCTGCTGACCGTGGGACAGGGAAAGCGCACTGATTGGATGCCCCCTTGAAAATCCCAGGTAGCATTTAAAAAAATTTTTTAACGTTTTTATTTTTATTATTGAGAGACAGAGAGAGACAGAGCATGAGCAGGGGAGGGGCAGAGAGAAGGGGAGACACAGAATCTGAAGCAGGCTCCAGGCTCTGAGCTGTCAGCCCAGAGCCCGACACGGGGCTCAAACTCCCAAACCGTGAAATTATGGCCTGAACCGAAGTCAGAGGCTTGACCACCTGAGCCCCCCAGATGCCCCCAGGTAGCGGTTGTTCTTAGATTGTCCAGTAGCATCTGCTTATGTTGTACCCAGATCTAATCCTTATCCAGTGAGTGGAATATCATCTAAAAGACAATGTGCCTTTTTAGCGATTAAGAAACAAAATATTGGCTGCTAACACGGACTGTCTGAAGCATTGTTGTTTGACTTGTCATATGCCAGAGTAAAGTCTTAAAAATTTGATTGAAGAAGGCCCTTGAGCCTCTAAAACTATCATTGTGTAATAGCGTTTCAACTGCCCCCCATATCGCGCCGCCTTGTTCTGGAAGGGTACCCACAGCCATTAGGTGACGGAGTTGCGGTTTGAAGGCAGACAGCGGACTGAGCCTGTGAAGCTAGACACATCCAGTTAGGTGGTGGTGACGCATTGGGTGGGCTTAATGCTCAGAAAGGGCCGTCTGGTTGGCCCACAGGACGGGGGAGAGACTAGCTGGAAGTGACTGAGAGAAGTATGAAAGGGCCCCTCATTTAGCCTTGTCGGGAATGCCGTGCTGGTTCATATTTAACATCCGGCTCTCTGGGCGGCGGGGGCGGGGGCTTGATCTTTAAGTGTTTGTTGATTCTCTTTCACGCCACCCACCTGAGGTCACCAAAAGTGGAATTGGGAAAAGACACAGGTGACCGGCTCTCGCAAGCCGGAGGGGGTCAAGGCCAGCGCACAAAGTGATGGTGGCTGATGTAAGAGTGCCGAGTCCTAAGTGTGCTGTTTCCTCCTCGTTTATATTCCCTAGGGAATACGAGGCGTTCTGTAAAGGTTTGTCGAAGGAATTAGTGATTCATTCCTCTTCCATCCTCCGACACAGTCACGGAAAATCTCTCTCAGGCAGAGAAACTGTTTACCGCTTGTGCAATCCTGCTTGGACCCAGCTGCGCTAATATTTGCAGTTGATTAAGAACAGGGGAACACAGCAGTCTGCCCTTGCTGCGTGCGGGTTGCTGGTGTGTGAGATCTCTTGATCGCCCGTTAATCGGCGGCACACCTCTCCAAGCTTTGAAGCTCCGCCCCGCCCCCCAACCAAAGCTTCCGCTAATCAACCTCCTGTTCAAGCTGATTTCTATTTTACAGACATGGGGTGACATTCTTGCCATCCCTAAAACGTGATAGAGGTCTCTTTGGTTTCAAATGCCCGGGGTGGGGAGGGTGGACTACACCTGAAGCATGGTGGCCATGGAGAGATCTGTCCCAGGGATGTCCTACAGAGAAGCCCATTGCGGCAGCATTTTTTACTCCCAGCCTTCTGTCCCCTCGTGAGCAGATCGGTGGCAAGAGCCATTCATTTGTCTTCCCGAATCTCTTCACTGTACGTCTGCGTCCCAAGGAAGTACATTGGGTGCAAATGTCATAATTTTCATTTAAGGAAATAAAAATAGTATGGGGAAAATGAATAATAAGAAGAAAGGATCATCTGTAGTCCTAGGACTCTAAAAAAAATCCTGTCAGGTTTTATTTTGTAACACTTTGGACAGATGTTCTTCTCAAAGTTACAGTCATTGTGTATGATACGTGCAGTTTTGTATACTGGATCCCCGCCCCCCCCATGGGCATTTCCTCAGTGGTATATAAGCACTTTGCATTTTTTAATGCCTGCAAAATATTCTCATCTTTGGATTTTCCCATATCTATAATTACTATATTATTGAACATTGTTATTTCATGTAAATGCGAGTGACATATACCACTTTAATTTTTTCTAATTTGTGGATTGTTTGAGCAACGCGTATGAAATATGAGCTGCCGGTTCCTGAGGACTGGACCCAGAATCATTTCTACCATATACCCTGTTGGTCAAGCATCCAAGGAATCTAGAGTTCAGAGAGAGGAAGTGGGCCTCACTTTTCCTTGGGAAGAGCATCAAAGAATTTGGGGGTTTATTTTAAAACTTATAAAAAGAAAAAAAAGGTTAACTTAATATTTATAAAATACGTATTGCCTCTCATTTGAGAAGATGCCTACGGTGAAACTTTTGATCTGGCTTCTTCTAGAATCACAAACCAATGACATTTCTTCCTAAAAGGGGAGTAGTCCAGTGTCTGATTGCTTGATGAATATCCTTCCTTATGTAGAACAGCTTTCCAGTTAGCGGAAGTTCGTACCTCTAGACATAAGCACTCAACTATTTTAACCAGTCGATAGAGTAACTACAGCCGTGGTCTTGGAATTATGCAAAGCTTTTTTTCAGTCCTGGCTCCTGGTCCCAGCCTCACCATTTACTAACTTGGTGACCTTGGGCAAGTTTCTTAACCTCTCGCTTTATCAGTAAAATGGGGATAATAACACTTACTTTATAGGTTTGTTTTATAGATCAAATATGGTAGCCACACTAAATATTTAGTTCAGTGAATGGCGCATTGTAAGGCCTCAGAAAGTAGTGAACAGCAGTAATACATAAGTTAAACACTGCCTCGAGCAGCACACAATGGGTCCCTCTTGAGTGAAAGCACGTTAGCCACCTGTGGGCTGATCCTTGTGAATGTCTCGATCGCCGGTCCTGACCTATATGGAGGATACGCGTCACGTGCAGGCCATCCGTTCCATCCAGGCGGTGGCCTTGGCCAGGGATGGGTGCAGAATTGCCCACTGCATTCCAGGCTGGTCAGGTCTAGATGGTCTGTGTGTTCTTTCTGTTTGGGATAGAGCCATGAGGGTTGTGCGTTTGATTCGCAGTGTTGTGACCCTTCCCAGGATTGCTTTAACCCAAGCGAGCATGCGTATAATGTCACAGACCTGTGTGGAGTGAAAGTATTTACCTCTTTTGGGGAAGTGAGGATGTCTGCACAACGCATCTCTCACTGAGCTGAGTATCCACAAGAGGAAGTTCAGGTTCAGGACATACACGTGTCTCTCGTCCGAGTGGTTTGTTTTTAATCTTATGAGCATGGTGCTCTTGTAAATGATCATATTTCCATCTCTGATATACCCATTTGGAGGTAAAATTGGAGCTCATCTCTAACAAGTATGTGGAACCCTCTGGAACACACATTCACATCTTCTTCTTCCTCTGGGATTTCTTATTTTCCTTCCCATCAGGTTAGTACTCCCTGCCCCCACCCCCACCTCACTCCTGCCCCACGGCCACGGCCACATAGACTGCGTGCTCAGGTATGCTGCTGAGGGAGGAGGAGTCCATCCCTGGCTCTAATCCGAGCTGTGGGGCCGTGTGTCCTGGATGGAGGTGCATCATATTGTTCAAACACCTCTTGTTTTCTGGGTGCTTCTAGCAATAACCTGAGTCCTTTGTAAGCTGGAGGGAGACACAGTTGTCAAGTGAGTGACCTCTGCCACACACAAATTAACGATACACACATATAAGAAGAAACAGAAAATTAAGAGCTCCATCTGCCTCGTTTTTAACTTGGACTAGGAGACAAAAAGCGATTCAGTTCTAGAGGAGGCAAGTCAAGGGCCAGGGCCAGGGTGAAAGGAACACAATGCCTCAGTATTGTGTTTGAGAAAATAGGGCATCGGCTGGCCCTACAGAAAGAAAGGTTGCTTTGAAAATCAGTAATTTTCTTCAGCAGACTTCGCTTTCAACTAAAATCCAGGGATTTCAGTTTGTTTCTGGGGCTGCCTGGCCCCTTGGGGACCCAGTAGGAATGGCTAACAGAAACTGGCCGAGGCTCAAGAGGAAAGACCTCCAGGCAGACAGGAATTAAAGCTGTTTTTCTTTTCTTTTCTTTCTTTTCCCCAGCGGTTCTTGTGAAACCACCAGTAAACCCCAAATGGGAAAATAAAAATGACCTCCTGGGGACTTGCTGGCTTCTGGCTAGTAGGCCAGAGTAATGTTCCTTCATTGAGTGTCTTCTGTGAGTGAGAGGAAGTCTGGCACTGCGGCTCTACCCCTGATCTGCCCTTGCCTGTGATTTTCCTAATATCCTTTTCTCCCCTCATTCCTCCATGGCCTCTCGAATCCGTGTGCTCCCCTCAGACCTTGATGCAGGGAGCTGCCTGCTCTCACCCGCACAGCCCGCCGTCGCCTTGAGTCTCACGCTGGCAGAACCTGCTCGTAGCAACATGTGGCACGACGTCTAGGTCACAGAGTGTTCTGATGCAGAAGTTGGGAAACAGCGGGGTAGAGAGTGTCCCGGATGGATGTCCCTGGAAGAAAGCGCAAGTGAGGTGGTGATCAGGAGGACAGGTGTGTGACCTGGCTTCATAGGGACGAGCTAATCCCCTCGTTAGGGACACAGATGAAGTAACCACCTTGGAAGGAGCCTTCTGTGAACCTTCCAAGCCAGACCAAGTTCTCTTCCCTACTTTAGCCAAGTGTTTGCGGGGTTGGCCTGCCCAGGGTGTGATTGTCACCTGCTGGGTAAAGGCCACCAATGCTGTTAAGGATGTTGCCCTAGGCTTTAGAAGTGCTGGGGGAGGAATTACCACACGCTGAGTTTTTGCCTTGGAAGGGAGGACTGCCATCGTGAGTGTCTGACGTGGAAGAGGTTAGGGACTCGATCCCCCAAATGTCCCTTCTCCCTGGCAGCTGACTTAGGAAGCGTCACTGCATCGCAAGGGTGGAGACTGGTGCTCCGGGGACGGGCACCCACCACGTGTGGTGGTGCCCAAGGAGCGTCACACGTGTGATGTGGCCTCCTGGCCGCTGTGAACAGAACAGAAAGCTGTGCACAAATATTGCTCTGTGACTCAGGCAGTGGCCTCTCCTGGTGGTGTTTTAGTTGAAATATAGGTAAATGCCTTATTTGGAAAAGAAAACAAACCCATCTATCAGTGGAGCATTTTCATATTATGCCTATAAAAATTATAACTAACTCCATTTTCAGATGGGGAAGAGATTGTAAGTGAGTTTCTGTTTTTCTGGACATCACCGGTGTCTACTTCTTAGAGTATATCTCTTCCTCTGGGAGGATCACAAACTATGTGGCATATGTCTGTTTATATATGGGTCCCTTTATGCTAGAAGTTCACAGAGTATTTCTGAAGTAGCTTGTAGCATAAGTGGCCGAGAAATTTCCTTCCAAAGCCATTGGACTGAACATGGATTGTACATAGTCATCGTTTCTCCATTCAGAAGTATTTTGGACATTCCTTTTAGAAGCATATTTGTTTTTGCCAAGGAATATTTCGAGATATAGATTTCGTTATAAAAGGAACACACATGAGGCACCTGACTTCAGCGCAGGTCATGATCTCATGGTTCATGGGTTCGAGCCCCGCGTTGGGCTCTGTGCTGACAACTCAGAGCCTGGAGCCTGTCTTCGGATTCTGTGTCTCCCTCTCTCTCTGACCCTCCCCTGCTCATGCTGTCTCTCTCTCTCTCAAAAATAAATAAAACATTAAAAAAAATTTTTTTTACTAAATAAAAGGAACACACATGTAGATAAATTATAAACCTAGAATGAACTTACTGGCTTGCTCACACAGGAAGAGATTTGCTGCATGAAGTAAGACACAGCAAGCGTTGGCACCAGCCAGAAGAGAATGACAGTTCGCATTTGAGGCACAGGCGAAGGAAGGCGGGGAGCTGTCAGGTTATAAGGCAAGTGTTAGGGTTTGATGGCACGTGGTTTTGTTCTCTCATGTCAGCTCCTGTGCACTGGAAGTGGTGCCTGGAGTTTTGATAAGGGCCTGGTCAAGAACATTTCGGAAAGAGTGTTATGCCAGATCAGTGTGGTCTGTCGTGCTTGGGGAGGGCGGAGCGGTTGTGCAGGTGAAGCACAGGGTGTCAGGGTGTGGGTGGGGAGTACGGGCCCAGCAATGGTCTTTATTAATTTAGGTAAATTTTGAAAGACTCCAAAAGCCTTCAAGGCTATCGATGGCACGTTGCCTTTTTCCTTCCCATTAGTTAACGACGTTCTAAAGCTTGAGACCTTAGCAGCTTTACCTGGGAAAACCCTGAGGGGGAGATGTCTCTTTGCTAAAACCCGGATAAACTTCTAGAGCAAGGTGTATTTCAAGATCAGAAGGAAACCTTTCTCACTGTGATACTTCCAGTCAAATCTGGCTGCAGTGACAGCTTCACCAGTACCCTGCTACGAACTTGTGTGCTTGTATTTCATTTCTTACTAACAGCAGGGCTCTCTCGCATCTAACTGTGGTCCGGTGGGCTGGGGAGGCTGGAGAGTTGGAGCCACCAAGACCTGGGGTTTGATCCTGGTGCTGCCACTTCTTGGCTGTGTCAGCTTTCACATCTGGAAAATGAGGGCACCTTACTCACCTTATTAGATTGAAGTGCGGATTAGAGAGAATGTAATAAAACTCATCGCAGTTGCTAGCCCTCGGTACATGCCTGATACATGGGAGGTGTTCTGGTAGCACCTGGTTAGCTGCACAGCACCCGGTTAGCTGGCGGAGCTCATCAGTGGCTTCCATCATTGCTGCGTAGCCGCGTGGCTCAGGCCCGTGGCGCCGTGCACCTAGCAGCCTAGTGCAACTCACAGGTCATGTCCACACTGCAGCCTGGTTTTGTAGGTCACGTGTTATCAGAACACAACCATGCTCTGTCATTCACAAGTTGTCTTTGGCCCCCATGGTCAGTGACTGAGTTGCTATCAGGGCCCTTTACAGAAGATGTTTGTCTGCTCTACTGTTGAATTGCTTCCACCATTTGAGTTGTGTTCTTAGCAAGTCAGTGTGTTTGTTCTCCAGTCTCTTAATGCTATTGTAACTGCATAATTGTTTAATTACAAATGATGTACGTTGATGAAATAAAAATCAAAGGACTATTGTAGGGGATTCTGCCAGCTGTTCCCAAATACCCAGTTTCCCTTCCTCTGGTAATAGCATCCTAGGTTTTAGCTAAATGATGACCTCCAGTCACTGAATTACGTTTCCTAGGCTCTCTTGCAGCTATGTATGGCCATGTAACTACGTTCCAGCCAGCAGGACGTGGGCGGAAGCCTCGCCTGCCTCTGTCAGCATGGCCTGTAGGAAATGAGTGCCCTCCACTCCTCTTCCCCCTTCCTGCTGGCTACAACGTGGGTGGCGTGGCGGGAGCTAAGTTAACAATCTTGGGCCATGCGGTGAAATGCGATGTTGAGAGTCTCTGAGGAAAAAAGCTACAAAGCGCTTGGGTCTCTCCAATGTCACGGAGATCCCACATCAGCCCCGGACCGCCATGCTCTGCTATATATGAGGGAGAAATGAAATTGCTCTCCTTGAAACCACTGTCATTTTGACATTTGGTAGAATAGATGAACTTACATCCCGATACATAACCTATGAAAACTAAGTTGAAAGCATGTGAGAGAGGAAGAGAAGTTGCCTTTTTAAAAAAGTGGGCAATTAAGGAAAGGTGGGTGGGGGTTGGGCAAAGAAGTGTGGAATGATCCTTTGTGTGACCTATTTGAGTTGTCACTAAATGTTTGGTTTTCTTTCAATAAGTGAACTAAGGGGCGCCTGGGGGGCGCAGTCAGTTAAAGTGTCCAACGTCAGCTCAGGTCATGATCTCATAGTTTGTGAGTTGGAGCCTCACGTCGGGCTCTGTTCTGACAGCTCAGAGCCCGGAGCCTGCTTTGGATTCTGTATCTCCTTCTCTCTCTGCGCCTCCCCTACTCGTGCTCTCTCTCTGTCTTTCGAAAATAAATAAATGTTAAAAAAAATTTTTTTAAATAATTGAAACGAGAAATCATGGTTAGTTCTTAGGGGTGTGCTTTATGCAAGAACACCAATCTTTGTTCCAAGCCCTAATTAATTTGGCAATTTTGTAACTTCCCAGCACATATAGGTAAGCTCATATTTACTGGACTGAGTTGAATGCCCCAAGAGTGTTCTTCTTGGTATGTTAGTCCCCAGCGAGCATTCAAGCTATGCCCTGAGTCTAAGAATAGTCATACCAACGGCTTACTGATACGGTTTAGAATTAATATATAACCTATACCATCCTAGAGAAGGGAAGGAAGAAGTTACCTTCTGATCCGTAGTCCGACATGTTATCCATTGCGCCACTGGCCCGTCCCTGGGAAGGAAGAAGTTACCTAATCCTGAAAGAGCAGCTTAAAAGTGACCACTGTTTGCAGCACACGAGGACTGGATATGGTAGCCTTTGTCAACCCGATGATCCAAATCTGAGAAAGGAAGGTTTAAACCCTCCCGGGGTTTATTAGGCCCTGAGGTTTACAGCACACACTGATTTTGGTAAATTTGCCTAAACATTCTTCTTCTTATTCTTCTTTTCTTTTAAAACTTAAGGATTTTTTAAAAATGTTTATTTATCATTGAGAGACAGAGCATGATCATAGGAGGGGCAGACAGAGAGAGGGAGACACAGATTCTGAAGCAGGCTCCAGGCTCTGAGCTGTCAGCACAGAGCCTGATGTGGGGCTCGAACCCATGATCCGCAAGACTGTGAGATCATGACCTGAGCTGATGTTGGACGCTCAACCAACTGAGCCACCCAGGTGCCCCCCCCTTTTTTTTTAACATTTATTCATTTTTGAGAAAGACAGAGTATGAGCAGGAGAGGGGCAGAGAGAAACGGAGACACAGAATCTGAAGCAGATTCCAGGCTCTGAGCTGTAGCCCAGAGCCTGACACAGGGCTTGAACTCAGAAACCACAAGATCAGGCCCTGAGTCAAAGTTAGACACTCAGCCGACTGAGACACCCAGGCGCCCCTGCCGTTACATTCTATCCCCGTCTCTGGATTCTCCAACAACAGGTTTCCAATGAAATCATGGTTTCCTGCCTGGACCAAACATAGAATTTCTGGTTGTATGTTTTACTGACTCTGCAAAAGAAATTGAAGGCGTAGCATGTGAGTCACCCTCACAGATCAAGCTGCTGAGTCTGCAGAAGGCAGGACGGCAGGGCATCTGAGCGCCTGGAAATCAGGGAGTCACTGTAAAGGAAGGATGAGTGTTCCTTAAAAGGCTTTAAGTTTCTCCATTGCAAGACCATAAACATTTAACATTTCCTCACAGCCTCAGAACGTGGAACTAGACTGGGCCTTTCTCAGCCTCTTAGAAGCCCTGTTTGCTGGGAAGCCTTTTTGGCCTGCCTCAAATAGTCCTCTCTCGAGTTAATACAGATTTCTGACTATCCTCTTCATGTGAGAACGTAAATGAGCCGTAGAGGACTTACTCAGTTTTTGTGAATGAACAGACCCCTTCTGGAGTTTCAAATCCTTGAACAGAGGTGTTGGTTATCCCTTCCAACAGTATTCCAGCCAGCGTTCATGGACCCTCGGATTTCCTGAGGTGTTTCCAAGCTGGCGTGATCCCCAAAGAAATCCCGAGAAAACCGAGTTCTTCTGTAGTGTAGTCGGGCCTCCCAGGAGCCTCTGTGGTCACCCCGTCACTGATCCGCGTGTCGTTACATCCCTGCATTCTTCAGCACGAGTCGTTAAAGGAATGCCAATTTCATGTGTTCTTGTGATTCTGAAGAGTTGATTCATAACAGAATTGGCAGAGTTGATTCATTCCTGGCCCTTCTGGCTGTATATTCAGAGTGAACTTGATTCTTACATGAACCTAACCATAGACTTGGCATCTGAGGGGTCTGCCGACTATGATACATAGAGAGACCACCCAGACCATATTGGATCTGGATAGTTTTGCTACAGATGACATGGATTAGAAGGTAAAGGCCTGTTTTGTTTATAACACGAGGAACAATGGCACATATCTTTCTTTAAAAACGTTAGTTTCTCTAGAGCCCAACATTTTGATGAGCCATTTTTCCCCATTTCTTGAAAATACATTATGGTAACATGAGCTAGAAAATAATAGAATGTGCATGATAGATTCAGTTCTGGTGAAAATACAGAAAACATAGAATATCTTTCAAGGCAGTGACTGGAGCATCTCTCTCTGTCTTTTATTGCATGTTTCTTTAAAATAGTCCTTGCGTTGTTCATAGTAACAAGTGATTTTCTTTGGCCATCTGGCTCCATTGCTTCTGTCTGGGCCGTGGGGAGGTCCCTGAGGACTCATCCCCTTTATGGCTCTCACCTAAGGTTACGAGCTCCCAAGAAGGCCAGCATGAAATGTTTAGCACCACTTAATTGCTCTCGTTAGCTGGGTGGAGACCGCCTTTGGAATGTCCAGGCCGTTACATGCTACCTGTTACGTTTTGTCCTTGTGGTTCTGGAGAGTTCTCCCAGAGGGAAAGCAAATTGAGGTTGATCCAAGAGCGGTTTCATCTTACTAAAGGATCCTCTGAAGTCTACTTCACATGCTTCTTATAAAGTACAAGCAGAAAATGGAATAATCATAAAAAAAAAAAAATGGAGCAATAGTCAACTATGTCATACCTCTTGCTGACCAGCACCTCCAGGGAACAGTGACCTGGAGTGAGAGGAGGCACAGATATAACCCCATACCAGAGGGGTCTGTGCTACGTGTGAACACACACGTCACCTTACTGTGACATCTGATGTCGTGAAGGTGACGTCCTAGAAATGGCGAGGATATTGGGCAAGCAGACGGTCTCCAGCCTGCTGGCTGGGCAGTTAACCCACGGGTAAGACGCATGTGGCCACCATCAGCTTCTCCTGAACACCAGGCAGAAACTTGAACTTGAACTCGGGAGGTGGAGGTGAGTGTCTGCAGTAGGTAAAAATGTAGGAGGACAGAGTAGACGGGTGGGCAGGTCACCGGCAAAATGAGGTGCAGCCCCCATCATTCAAATCGCATTTATTTGCACTGAATTACATTTCCCGAGAGAATAGCAATTTTTAAAAATAAGGTTTCCTGAGCATATTAATAATGTGAGTGAAAACGAAGTATTGGAGGAACTCTTTAAATAGCTGTTTTGGGGAACACTTGAAATTTTTATACATAAAACACACAAAGACTATTATCTGAAGGCTGTTTATTTAGAAAATACATCACAGGACAACTCCTTTTCAGTTCATTATTTTCCGAATTCCTACGCTCGTTCAGGTGTATGAGAAAGTAGGGGAAATGCACTCCCATAGAAACGCTCTCTAAATCAGACAGGTTGGATGAATTCATTTTTACAATTTGGTTTTTCGAGAAGACCCGTCAGTAGGAGAAATAACTTCTTTGGAATTTGTTCTCACTCCATACCGCCAGCCATGGCGCAGCCTCCCTGGGCCCGGGCGTTTCCAGAATAACACGTTTTGTGCACCGTCTCCACTGCTGCCTTTTCTCTAACACATCCCTTTGCCTCACAGACCTTTCCAGATCCAGCAGCATGTCGGGAGGGTGACCTCCACCGCCCTCTTCCTGGTGTGTGCCTTCCACACCCCCGAACACATACCCGTCGTCCGCGCACGCTGTTGCTGAGGCCCACGTCGTACTGATCCACCATGAACACACGTAGCAGGCACACAGCAGCTCATTCTCAAAATCTGCTTTGGGGGGAAGCGGATGGCAAGTGTGGCAGGCATTCACACATCGTCATGAGGGGCGCCTGGGCGGCTCTGTCGGTTGGACATCGACTCCATTTCGGCTCAGGTCATGATCTCATGGTTCATGAGCTTGAGCCCAGTGTCAGGGTCTGCACTGACAGCATGGAGCCTGCTTGGGATTCTCTCTCCCCCATGCTCTCTCTGCCCCTAACCCCCTCCTGCTCAAAATAAACATTTTTTAAAAAAGATCATAATGAGATTTTTGGGGAGCCTGGCTGGCTCAGTTGGAAGAACATACGACTCTTGATCTCGAGGTCATGAGTTTAAGCTCCACATGAGGTGTAGAGATTACTTAAATAAACTTAAAAAAAAAAGGCATCATAAGGAGATTCTTTTTCTATGACTGATATGAATGATCCTTTTGCTAAGTGGCTCTAAAAGCTACTGATGTCATTCATTGGCTGGCTTAAAAATGAAGGTAAGTGAAAGATGTATTTTTGTAAAAGACTGAGGTGGGGGAGCATTTCATGGGCGCCCCGCTGGGTAAGCATCTAGCTTCCACTCATGGTTCATGGGTTCGAGCCCCGCATCAGGCACTCTGCCGTCAGTGCAGAGCCTGCTTCAGATCCTCTCTCCCCCTTTCTCTCTGCCTCACCCCCACTCTTTCTCTCTCAAAAATAAATAAACATTAAAAAATAATAGGACTGAGGTGGGGCTGTGGCTCATAATGTGAACAAATATCTCAGTGAGGCCGCTCTAGGGTCGCCCCTTCCAGGGTAGGCCCCCTTATCACAAGGACTGCCAACAAATTCTCCAAGCAACATCAATTTTAATCAGCCTTTATAATAAACACACTCGTGCAGAACTTGCTCATTCAGTCTGTTTGGCTTGTACGCACGTATTCAGGCCCAGGGCTGCACGTGAGGTCTCTAGAAGACAAAATTAGCAACTCTACTATGAATGACCGTCTTTGCACTGTAAGAAACACGTTCCTGAGTATTGTCACAGAAATTCTGGCTTCCTCTGACTCTGCCACAAGTGAAAGAAACAGAAGGGACGTTAATTTTTGCCTCCAACCACAGAAAATTCCGGATCGTACTTCAATGGAAATTGTGAGTCATGAGTAGAATGCAAAGAAAGGCTTATATCTGAATTAACAAACTCACCTCTCTGTCACAATTTCTGTTTTCCTTGAGGAATGTTTCTTTAATCTCAGATATTATTCGCCCTTTAGGAATGAAGTAGAGACCTTTTCTCCCCTCGGGGATAGCGATCGAAGCAAATCTTGGCATTCACGAAGGGAAGCATGTTTAATCCCTGCCTGTGTCAAGTAGGTGCTTGCTCTGAGCTAGCACTGGAATTTAACCTGTTCCTGGCCGGGCTGCTGAAAGTCTGATTGTTGAAACGTTAACAAAATTGAAAACCCTGAAAAATAACGTCTGACTGGTGTCTGTTCATAGAAATCGTGTGATGATGGTTGAGCGCCAGCCTTCCAGATTAGCCCTGCTGGTCTCTGCACCCGGGGACGAGGGAGCGCTTAGATTGGTGGGGGTGGGGAATGCCTGGGCAGCTTGGGTCATGATCTCACGGTTCATGAGTTGGAGCCCTGGGTCAGGCTCTATGCTGACAGTGCGGAGCCTGCTTGGGATTCTCTCTCTGCCTGCCTCTCTCTCTCTCTCTCTTTCTCTCTCTTTCTCTCAAAAATAAATAAATAAACATTAAAAAAAGATTGGGGTGCCTGGGTGACTCAGTCCGTTGACCGTCCGACTTCGGCTCAGGTCATGATCTCAGGGTTTGTGGGTTCAAGCCCCACTTCGGGCTCTGTGCTGACCACTAGCTCAGAGCCTGGAGCCTGCTTCGGATTCTGTGTCTCCTTCTCTCTTTCTGCCCCTCCCCCATTCACGCTCTGTCTCTGTCTCTCAAAAATAAATTTTAAAAAATGTAAAAAAAAAAACAAAAAAAAGAAAAGATTGACCTGGAAGGGGAAAGGGGCGTTTTTACCAAGTGACTGATGTCTGACTCGTTTGAAACTTGGAATAAAAAGAGAGCCTTAAATAGAACACCATACTGCCCCAAGGAAAGTGAGGTTCAGCCTCTGGGGCCACAAGAAGCTGGCACTCCGGTGGCGCCTCCTGGTCCCTGGCGTCTCGAGGTGTTTCTCACGTGGCTAATTGGTGTGAGAAACTGAAGGTTTCAAGCTGAGTGCTAGGTAATTTCTTAATCTGGTGTTTGCTTTTTTAATCCTCCAGTTGACACATCTTATTTGCTTTGTCATGGCTCTAATTCTGTGAGTGTTAGTGCAGAGAAACGGATCTCTGTTTTTATTTTGTTTCTCTGCCTACACACGCTCACGTGAACACGCATGCACGCGGAGGACCGTATTATGTATCCACAGGATTAAGAGAAATTCTAACACGTTGCACTGAGAAATGTTAAAATCTGTAACTGGATATTGACTGACCTTTCTAAGAAAAATTCGACAGGAATTAACATCAGCAGATGTTCTCTACCAGCAGAGAGCATGAGGCCGTTAGTCACTAGCCGAGAATGAAAAGCCACGTAGGGCTCCAAGCCAAGGTGTATTTATAGGTGTGATGGGAGAGGCAGCCATATGTCACGGATGCTAGGGGACAATTTAGGCTCTAACTGATCCCTTTCTTATAATTTGCCAGTAAGGGATATTGACATAGTTAACTTTCTGAAAACCATTGTTTGGCTTCCATTTGTAACTCCCATGGATAAAACTAAAATCAAATAGTGAGACATAATGTATATCCTCCAGAGGCAGTGTGACAGAATCCTTCTAGATATCTTTGGAGATGGGTATTGCAGTGCGAGTTCCTGGAGACGCGGAAAATCTCAAACGTGATTGGAAGTGTGTGTGTGCGTGGTGGGGAAGCAGCAATGTCTGAAAATGTTCTCCAGTGAAGTGAGGTTGCCCAGCAACAACAGAAGAGGGACCCTTTTCCTCTGTCGCATGTGAAGGTTAGCTATTTGTTGGTCTTCGCATCTGGCCCGCTCTGGCCCAGTCCTGGCCTCCCTGGGCGGCACGATGCTCTCGAGTCCTGTGAGGGTCATGTCTGCGGAAGGTGCTCACGGCTTCAGGGAACCCCATCAAGAAGTCTAACACGAGGAATCCCACACATACCAGAAGGAATCCCACACACACCACCCACTTCCGGGTTAGAATGCTTCTTGGAATAAATGCGACATACCTTCCCCAACTGCCTAATTTTGAAGACAGTTTGCAAGAACCGTCCATCGCAAAAGCAATGGACTTCTCCGCTTGCAAGAAAAAGAATCGAAACCCTATAAATGAAAGTTGGTTTCCAAATGTTTTGGGCGTTTTGTCTATTACTTTGTATATTTCTATGTGTCTGAGGGGATACGTGCCCATTGCTGCTGCTCTCGCGGGTATAGAAGCACTCAGATGAGTCAGTAAAAACATGGTGTCCCTGAATAGCCACCACTAAGTACATCTGATAATCTTTCTTCATTCTGATACTCATTTATGGCTTACACCTATTCACTCAGTGTTTTATGTCCTCATAGATGGCAAGCTCTGTTAGCTGCTGAAGACAGGGCCGTGCCCGTGAATTCCTTTACGGAATTGAAAGTCTAATGGGGAAGTCAACCTGACAAACAAATTACATTTGAAAATCACTACCAGAGACCCTGGTCATTCGAGAAGATGCCATTGCGGTCAGCGACGGGCTCTGACAGGTTGCTACCCCCTCTCCGCCTGCTGGCTCTTGGGCACACTGGGAGGTCCTCCAGTCCCAAGTCCCGGGTGTGGTGCTGATGGGCGCCGAGCCGGGGCTCAGGTGGCGAGGACCCCGTGAGAAAATGCACAGAGCATCTGGCCCAGGAAGGCGCGGCACACGGTAACCACAGTCATGGGCGTCATTGCTACACGTGGTGGAATCACTTTCTGGGACCTGAACTAGAAACGGCTAAAGTGCTGGAGCCAGAAGACAGGCATCTAAACCCCCTGGTCCACAGTTTCACCTGGGCACAGAGCCGCGTTTCAGAATTATTTCTGCAGCTTGGCACTTAGGGGTTCCGGACCCTTCCCTTGGTACTGCTCTACTGTTATTTCCTCCTCGTCTTTGCAATGACCCCCATCTTCCGGTGCAGGATGTTCTTCCTGTGTCTCACGGCATATTATGCGCATTCTTGGCTTCATTTAGTAGTGGCCTCTTCCACTGGGGCTTAGTTCTGTGACCTTGAGCAAGGGAGTTAATGTGTCTAGGCCTCAGTTTCCCCTGCTGGAAGACAGGAATGATAAATGTCCCCTCCCACACAGGTTGCCTGTAAGGACTGAATATGATTATAAGTTTACAACGTGTAGAACAGTGCCTCGCCTCTGGGGTTAGCTTTTCTTCCTATTTCGCGTTCCCTACAACCCCCTCCACTTTAAGTAAGCAACTGGTTGCCTTGAATTCTTCACTCTGACTGCCTCCTCCCCATTTTACTAAACATTGTCACCTGAATAAAACCGTGTCATACGGAACTCCGTAATCTCACTCCACAACTCTTTTTAAATCGTTGTTTCTGCCTTGTAATTTGAAATCTAGCCTACTTCACCACGGCTCCTGCTGAAAAATATAGCACTTTATGTTGTGTTGGAAATGCCAGCAACCACACTGAAGCCATCTTAATGCAAAAGGGAGTTGGCTTCCACAGAGGAACGTCCCCGATGGCTTTGCTTCGGGCCTTTCTCTTGGGCCTGACAGAATCAAGAACGAAACCAGACCACAGGGAAATACTCGCGTTCTCTGCCCCCACGCCGGCTCCCTGTCCCTTCTCCCTCTCTCCACCCACCCCGGTGGCCCTGCCTGTGTCTGATTGCTAACGACCTCCTCATATCTAAAGCTGCAGAAATATGAGAAAGGATTTGAGGTTTGAGATATTTAAAAATCTCTCTTTTTTTCTTTGCTTTGGAAAAACAACTTACAGTTATAAAAATATTTTGACTTATCTTCCATAGTATATGCTAAAAAGATCCATTGTCCTGTAAAGGATGCACCAATGAAAAGGCAATCTTAGACTCCCCCTGCACACCCAGTCTCCCACCGGGTTGTAAGTTCTCTTGTTTCTCCCCTCCCCCCATAGCCCTAGATACAAATATTTGTCATTTCATAAAGGTGAGTTTTCTGTGTCGTGAGTGTGTGTGAGTGTGTGTGTGTGCGCGTGTGCGTGTGATTATTTTGGTGTCCCATGTAAACCCTCACTTACTGGTTGGAGCTGTGCCTTAGCATCACTGAGACTCAAACCCTGGAGCCAGGAGCGGCGCCTGACAGTCCGTCCGCTGTACTCCGTGCGTGTTTAGGGAAACGACCGGAAGGGAAAAGGTACAGAGCGAGGTTACGTGGGCTCTGCCAAGGATGCATTTGTTCGGCGTTATATTTTCTGGTGCTCAGAGACTCTTTGGGCAGAAGAGATGAAACAGGCTGCGAGTTCATGCTCTTACTGAATTACGATCTATTTTTAAAGAGCACAGGCGTGTCACATTTCTGTCTTCTAGAACCCCCTAATGAAGGAGCCTGTGTGCTGCATTCTGAAATTAAATTTCATCTCTATGGCCATTAAACTCTACAGAGACAAATTTGACTTTTAATATAAAATGTAGACATTTTTATTGATATATATATATATATATATATATATATATTTTTTTTTTTTTTTAAAGAAAAAGGTGCCCAGCACTTTAAAAGCCAGGTATAAAGTAACATAAAATCTTTCACACCCGGTTTGACCACGTGAGTTGTTTGGCTCTTAATGTAAACCACTTTATATTCTTACAAATGACACAGTGAGATTACGTTAAGTCAGTTTGATTTTTTTTTGGAGCCTGCTTTTAACATTTTTATGATCAGAGCAGCATTTAGAGAGGACTGATTATTCTGCTACTGAGGCAAGATGCTTCCGAATATTCTACCCGATGTCTGCGACTTCTGAGGTTTTCTGTGATCCGGGACCCAGGACCCCGCTCCCCTTACCCCCTCTGATGGGTTGTTCCTGACCCCCAGGCTATGTACCTGAGGGGATCTGGCCAAATCACACATGAGAACCATAGCCCTTGGCTGAAGACCAGGACCTCCGCCCTTGGCCAGTGTTCTCTCTGAAGGCTGGACTCCCCCACACTCTCTCTTGCCATCTCCAGCCTCTGTGGTCTTCAGTTTGGACCCTGAGTGCTGTCTCCTCAGCTCACAAGTCCCTGGGATGCACCGGGTGCCCTTCCCAGCTCTGTGGCCTGGAAACTCAAGGCAGCAGGCCGGACGATCACAGGACTCCCCGTCTTGCAGAGATCAACATCCTTCCTTGCAAAATGCCCAGGATCTTGAAAATCATCGTATATTTTGTTTATTTCCTTCCTCCCCCCCACCCCCCGCTTTCCTTCCTTCCTTCCTGTTTTGTTGTTGTTTCAGATAGGAGAGCAGGGTGGATCCCCAGTATTTCATCTTGCCTAAAGCAAATTCTCCTCTTGTTTCTGTTTTTGAACCAGGATTTCTGTGTTGCTTTCTCACGGGGTGTTTCTAGCAGTGATGCTTGGGATTAGACAGTAGCTGCCTCTGAACCACTTAGGACACTTACTAAAAATTTAGATTTCAGAGCTTTTTACCCCAGGCCTGCTATTTAAACATGCCCTGAGTGGGGGGGGGGGGAGACTCACACACACACACGCACACACACACTCAGTGTGGGAACTGCCTAAAGGGATTAATTTGGCCAGATCCCCTCAGGTACATACTTAATAGTATTCTAACAGGGATAGGGAGGCAGAAAGATGGATATTGGCTGTACATTCTGCAAGGAAGCTTCAGGCCCTTTCTATGGCAAAGTGAGGTTCATTTTCCTCAGTTTTATTCGCTTTAGACTTTCGCAGGCAGGAAAAACCATAAATTCTTCAGCTGAAAAAGCATTAAACCTGGCTTAGGGTTCTTTGGCAAATAATTGCTTACCTTGACCATGCAGAATGTCCTTTGTTAAAAATCTGCCCTTTCGTTTTTGTTCCTTAGAAGGAGATGGTCATTAACTGGAATCTGCCAGAGTCTTAGTTTGGGCACCTTTTTTTTGAAAGCACTGCATGTCTGCAGATCCTTGGGCAAAGCCCATTTGAGAGCCACGAGGGGCCAGGGAAAGCCCTTGAGCTGGATTCACCCAAGAGGAGGGGACGCTGGGGAGAGCGGTCATGAGGGGGACTCTCAACTGATCCTTATCTTGTGGCTGGAGTGTGCAGCAGGGTCACTCCTTAAGGGGGGGCATGAGTGTCAGAGAAAGCTGGAAAAAAGTGGGGGGTCGGGGGTGGGGGGTGGGGAGGAAGGTCCAAGGAGACCTTACTGGAAAGTGTATGTTCTCTCTCAAACTAAAGAGGGAAGAGATAACCCCTGGCATATTATACTGCAGCCATTAGTCACTAATTTTCTCCCTCAGATGAGGTCCGATCTTAGAAGACTTATACGCTTTGGTTAAGAATTCAATAAAGCCTCAAATTGTGTTTAAGCCTTCATTTGTGTTAGTTGGATCTTACACTGCATGCTGGTCGCACCAAGGATGGTGGGAAGACAGCCACACACCATGGAAAAGATCGGTTTCCCCAGCATCATCCATCCTTCTCTGGCCATGTGTTTTCCAGACGAGGCTCTCCAGGAAAACCTAGAGTTTCATTGTGTAGCAGCTCTGTGTGTACGTGTACATCCTCTGTATTCAAACATCCGCCAGCCACCGAGCGTGAATCTGGGTCTCTGCTAAGTGTTTGGATTCTGCGCCGGAAGCGCTCTGTTTTCCTGGAAAGGGTGGGTCCTAACGATGCCATGTTGGTATTGATCAGTCACACCTCATTCCTCTCGACTCTGGAAAAGAGTGTGTGGGGGGGGGGACATAGAATGTTCCTCCTTGTTCTAAATTACGTGGAGTCTCTTCAAGGGAGGTCACTGGATTTATCCATTCTTTGAAGAGGGCACATGTTTTAAAGGAAGGAGAACTACTGGACATCGATCGGGAGTCTTGGCCGCAGGTCATGGCTCTGCCCTGAACTAGCTGAGAAAACTTGGGCTTCACTTTCCTCATCTGCAAAATAAGACTTTGAGAAGCTGACCTCAAATGTCCTGTTTCATCCTAAAATTTATCACCATATTAGATATTACTCAATTGTATAGTATGTGTCTGTGTTCCCTACACTGAAGTTTGGTGACATGATGTACACTAATGGAAGACAGTAGAAACGTATGCTCCAGTGGCCTCAGATGTACTCGCTGGACAATTAATTATGAAATTCCGAGACAGTGACTCTTGTGGGTCCACGTTTCATTTAAAGAAGAGTGGCGTGGAAGCTCTGCTTTGCTTTCGATTTGGACTTTTAAAATTATACATATTTCCACTAAATTTTATTCAGCACCATCTATATATATATATATATATATATAATCCCCAAACATTTATTGTTCTTTCCAAATCCCATTTGCTTAAATAGTATTTTCACGTTTTACACAATAGATATCTCATTTCCGTTTGTGATTGTAACAATAATTCACAAATATCCACTAGAATTATTTAAGGTTATTACGTTACTACAAATATAAATACCCATGGAACTTATTGTCCTAAAGTATTGTCACGTAAGGCTGTTTTCCAAAGGGAAGGCAGTTTGATAAGAGTGTCCTTGTATGGCTATGGGAAGTATTTGCAAGTTGGATATCCTCTTATTTCCTCTTCTCACTAAGCGGTGGTGCATGTCCACAGCAGGCACAGAGAGGGACAGCGCTACAGGTAGTCAGTGGGTGTCGGTTTGGGAGAGCAGTAGAAAACACACTGGGTATAATGTAAGACACAAAGGGGGAACTTGATAACTTTTAACTGAATAAGTGAATAAGGTAATGGATGAATGGACACTGAGTTTTCTGCATATCCACCCAAATCCCGCTAGGAAAATAGGTAAGATCCTTAAATGTAAGACAAAATTTTTAGTTAAGTCATTGTGATATGTATTAGCACCTTACGCTGTATGAAGAATTCACCATAACATTATCTCTATAGAGATAATTTAGGTAATTTTAGATAATTTAATATTAGACGAGGCTCCTTCCCAATTTTAGGGCATTTACTTACTAGAATAGTGAAAACTGTACAGAAATGTCACGTCATTTCTGAGATACGAATCTGAAAGTATTCGAACAGTATTAGAACAGGATTTCAGCATCTATAAAGTACAACTTACTAAAAAAACTATTTATCATGGCTTCCACTAGCAGAAGTATTATATTTGCTTCACAAATAAAGTGAGGCAAAAACTTAAGTAACATTTTCATGTTGACTATAGAATGTGAAGGGAGATATGCTCATGTAAGAATATTATTGATTAAATAAAAAGCCTGATTATACATTTACGTATCAACAAATTTTCAAGTAAAGGCCATGCATGTATACATCTGCGTGTGTGTATGTGTGTGTGTGTATAGCTTAAAGAACAGTAATAAGTCAAGTTGTATCCATCATCTAAGTTAAGAAATAGAACTGACCGAGATCCAGAACGCTTCCACATGCCTTGCTGGTCACATTTCCACCTACCCCATACCTCCCATGCCTTATATAACCACTTTTCTGAATCTTTTTTTTTTTTAAATCATTTCCTTGCCTAAATAATCTTTTAGCTTAGAATGATTTTGCACTTTATATAAATGAAAAAATGTTGTGTGTTTTTCTGTGATTTTTTTCTCTCGATATTATGATGCTGATGTTCATAGATAAACATGGAGTTCATTCATTTCCAGTACTATTTCATCTTCGATTGCTTGAGCACAACTCACTTTCTCTGCTCATTATCCTAATGAAAATATCTTTTAAATTTGTTTCAAAATATGAAATGTTCATTTATTCCATTTGAATCCTTAAGAAAATGATAAACCATTCCATGATAAGTTTTTCATTGATTTTTGTTAGAATTTTATTTGCCAAACAGTTCAACCAAATCTTTAAATACTAGATATACACAGAGAACAGAAATTAAAATCTGTATTTCTGTCATCTGTATGGTCCCAGCAAAATGGAACCGTGGCCTAGCCTAGCTCATTCATAATAAATTGTTCTCAGAAAGGAGGCCACAGTTTAATAATCTTATTTCCTTTGCCACTTGCAGGTATTTGCCCTCCTGCTTTCCCATTAAGCAGATGTATTGGCAAGATTTTGTTACAGATAGTGGCTTCCATGCACTTAGTGTTTCCTTTAATAGGTCTGGAATCATTCATAAGGTATGCAAACCTCGTGCTAGATTTGGTCACCAGTGAAAACGGGCTTGCTCAGTGGTGATTCAAGAGAAGGGCAGAGTTAATGAATACACAAACCACTAACAGCCAAACGTCCCCAAAAGTTCATTTCTTCTGATAGGCGGGAAATCATTTGGCAGGTGTCTGCCTCGCGGACTGGCATCGGCCTGGAGAACTGATGACCGCTCAGCGACACAGGCAGAGCGGCCCTGATGGAGTAAAGAAAAAGGAAAAGGAAATCATTTTTTTTCTTTTTAAATGCATTTCTTTAAATATAACTTAAAATGTATATTAAAAAAGGAAATTTAATGATTGAATCTACAAATTGTCTTAGTGTCCAAGGTATATTAAAAAGAAATAGAACCTACCCTGTACACAGTCTCTGGGGAGTTGAACATCTAAGGCCCAAAGTAGTTTCAATGTGTCGTAAGACTCCTGGATTTGAACCCAGAGATCATCTCGCCCAGACTCCCTCGCAGTCATAGCTCGGATGATAGTTCACTAGTAAGAAATGTTCATTTGTTGCCACATCCTTAGCTCTATGGCAGCCCATTCCACGCGGTAGGCACTGATAATTATCCTTTAAAAGAATGAATTTGGGGTCCTCAATAGACTGTTTGAGCTGGTATATTTTCATGATGAGTTAGCATTGCAGGAGTGGGATTTGAACTCAGTGTCATTGTTTTTGAGGGAGTGCCCTGTGTCTTTCCCCTGGAGAGGTTGTTACTGGTGTTGGTTCATTGAGGTCCCTGTGGGAAAACGAGACACACAGCATGTGCCTGACACAGGCATCACGGCCAACCCATTCTACCATGATCACTGGGAGAAGATACAGTAGAAAAATACGAAGTACTTAGAGACTTTATTGAGTGTAAGTTTTCTGTTGAGTTGACCAACTAGAATATATATTAACAATTCATTGTTGTTGACGACGATGATGATGAAAATGGTTAGAAGATGGATGCCGATATTTCTCTAAAAGCACTGTGGCTTCCCTGTCCTCAAGGTTTACAAGGTTCCTGACAGGCCCCTAAAGGCCTAGTATGGGAAGGTCCTAGCTCACCTTCCCAGCATCATGCAGCATTATTCTTCTGGCCAACTCAGCAGAGCTACACCAGGGGCTCTGTGGATCAGCGCCGCTGTCTCCTCCTGGCTCCAGGTCCTCTGCGGGTGTAGTACATTGTTCTGTTTGGAACTCTTCCGAGCCCTCGGGATAAGCTACTACTAATCCAGATTTTAGTACAGAAGTGACTTCAGAGATGTCCCAAAGCCCCCGCCCTATACCTCCTCCCTCAGGGATCCCTTCATTGTAATGGGTTGATAGTTCAGCCTGTATCTCTTCTCCTGGAGTGTCTGCTTCATGAGGCAGGTATCTGGCTGGTTCACCTCTGAATTCACAGGCCTTTTCCAGAGAGCGTGGCCAGTAGTAGGTGCTCCAGAAATGTTCGCTGAAGCAAGCCATGTTGACTGAATCATCACAAGTTCAGCTAAAACTCCTTGTTTTCTTTTTCTCTCTGTAGCTGGGAAGTTATCAATTCCAAACCAGATGAAAGACCAAGGCTCAGCCACTGCATTGCAGAATCATGGGTGAATTTCAGCATATTTCTTCAAGAAATGTCTCTTTTTAAACAGCAGAGCCCCGGCAAGGCAAGTTTTCCAGTATAGGCGAATTACTGTGTGTGCCTTAAAATGTGCAATCAATTGGAAACAAATGAATTAACCTCTTTTATCAGCCTGTAAGGGTTCTCCAATCCTAGTTATAATATGCTAGGAGCACATGCCAGGAAGCTGATGTTAGCAAGGCTCAGAAATGTCAGTGTGTTAGCACTCGAAAATCCTCAACCTTATATTTTGAAATTGGACTAGTTTTGTATTTTATACATATTTATCTAACTCGTTAACAATGAATGACGATTGGTCTTATTGGCCAGACCAAGGAGGAAAAAAATATTAAGAATTTCAGTTGAAAAGCAAACACAGAAAGAAAAAACCAGACATATAATTACAGAGAACAAACTGGTGGTTGCCAGAGAGAAGAGGCGCAGGGCGATGGGCAAGCTAGGTGACAGGGATAAAGAAGTACCAACTTCCGGTGATGAAACTCGCCACTGTGCTGTTCACCTGAAACTAATATAACATTATATGTCAACTATTCTTCAGCTTAAAAAGTAAATAAGTCATAGAGATGTAAAGTACAGCCTAGGGAATGTAGTCCATAATATATTAAGTACGTAGGTGACGGATAGTAACTAGACGTGTCATCATTTCATGATGTATGTAAATGTCGAATCACTATGTTGTTCACTGAAACCCATATAATATTGTATGTCAATTATAATCCAATAACACATTTCAGTTTGTATTATTTAGACTGGTTCTAAAGTCAGAAGGAGATGAAGTGAACATACAGTCCTTTGAGGATGCTTTTGGTGATAATCGAGTCTCCCTTTTAGTCTAAAAAGTAGAGATTCTTGGTTTATTTAAGATTTATTTGACTTAAGAAAGAAAACCTTTGGCAAAGACTCTCATAAAGATGATAGAAATGAAATGAGTATTTTTCCAATTAAGATGCAAACCCCTGGGGAGAAGGTTCCAAAGTGGTTTGGAAGGGATTGCATGGTGCACCTTTGGAGTACCCGGATGTGTAGAGGTGACTTCAGCGGGGACGGTGACAGCATGGGTTTAAGGGCAGAACCATGAACAGAATCTTTCCCTTCCATGTCTGGTTCAAGTCCCTGGAGCCTCCACCTGTAGTTGGAAGGAGGAGCCTAGGAATGTCGGCACTGAAAAATCCTTCTGGCTGTCCCACGTAAGGGCAATCTCTTAACTTCAGTGGTATTGAACTATGCTTAGACGTATTTTGAGCCCATTAAATGGCAATGCTGTATATGCATAGATTTTTTTTTTTTAATCACTGAAGGTAATTCTTAGACTAGATACCCATATGGTGGAGAGGGAGAGTTGCATTTTTGATGCCTGTTTTACTGAAATGATTAAACACATTTTTAGAAGATTCTGAACTTAAAACTTGTGCATTGGATGGCATTAATGCACTCTTAAGTCAGTTCGCCTAACCCGATGATGTTACAAATTTAGTGGATAACATGAATTCTCCTTCTGAAACTGAATTCTGGATATGGTAATACTTTCATAGACTTACTCTTTTACCTTTTATGGTCTTTCTCTTCCATTTTGCTATTCGAATTCCATATTCTTCAAGGGCCTCACTGTTTCAGAAACAGCTCTTAATTTTGTGGCATAAGCTCATTTGTTCTCCTTTTGACTAGTTAATTAACCCAATGCCAGAGAATGGAAAATCAAAATTAATCTGAATTTTAGACCCCTTCAGTGTTACTGATCAGAGTTATGTATCCTTTCCTCACATGGCTTTTTGAAATTCCCTTAATTTTCTTTGCTTCCCAGTTAAATACCATAATTTAAAGATAAATCAAAAGAAGGAAGATAGTTTATTTTTTAGACTGGCGTGTGGAAAACACATGAAGTCTTTATAGGAGCATTTTTTGTCATAATGTTTAAATTTGTTAAAGCAACCAAGATATTTTTGGTCACAACTGACAGAGAGAGGGAAATTAAGCACATTTCACTTTAGGAATTTAGTTTTATTCCCAGTTGGATTCTAAGGGACCTAGAAATGGGGTCAGTTTGGGGATGGGTATGGTTAGGAAGGAGGAGAGTAATGGCCAGTCCGTTCATCCCAGCTGCTTATCGACTGTGCTGATTATGTTATAGAAGTACCTCTAATTTCTGGACTATGTTTGCTGTGTTTATGAGTTTTGATGAGCTTTTAGAAGTAGTTTGAACTTGCAAGTTTATTTGCCAAGTCTGCATTATTTTCAGTGACTGATCCCAAGTAAAAAAAAGTTTCTGGGGAGATACTACTTTTCAGTCCTCTTGCATCTGGCCACAAGATAGCCACAGGGATGATTAATGCGAGATTCTCTCAGGGCCAGAAATGAGCTTCTGGAACCTCAAAATGATTATGACGAAGTGTTAAAGGGCACTGAGGCTGGGTGAACACAACAGTCGTTGGTCAGACCCAAGTACAAAAGAACACGGTTTGAGAAACGTTTGCCGTAATGTGACAGATTGCATATAGATAAATAATGGGGTGTGTATCCTGCGCTCTAGTGCTTTGGCGTTCTGTATAACTGTCACATGTTGTTTCTGTTATTTCTAGTTTTGTCTCCTGGTCTGCAGCGTATGCACATTTTTTACAGTCTTGGGAAGTTACATTCCTGGGGTTATACTCAGCTATCTACTGTGTAAGTATAGTAGAGCAATTGGCTAATTTATGTGATGCATATGGTATTATTTAATGGTCAACAAGACCTTCCATCCTTTGGAAGAGGAGGGATGAGTTTTTAATTATAAAGCACATTGATCATCCTTTAATTTCGCACTGTACAAAGTTTCTCCTTTTCCTACAGACATGTTTACATCTTAAGGTTGGAAAAAACAGCTACCAGTAGTCAGGGTTGGTTATGAGTGATTTAATATTAAGTTATGTCAATAAAACTATAAATAAGCTCCGCTTCCCACCCGCACCCCCACCAGCACACCAATACTTTCGCCCTGGTGTATGGTCTGTGGCTCCAAAGATGACTAAAACCACAGTGTGATACCATCACACCCCCACCAGGAAGGTAAAAATGAAAAATACTGACCATATTAAGTATTAGCAAGGATACACAGCAACGAGAAGTTCTCACTCACTGTTAGTGGGTAGGTGGAGGGGTTACAGCCACTTTGGATAATAGTTTGGCCGTTTCTAAAAAACTGTATATGATGCAGTCGTGCCACAGCCAGGTACTTACCCAGGAGAAGTGAAAGTACACATTTACACAAAGATGTGTATACACGTGTTCATAGCACCTGCATTTGCAGTAGCCCAAACCGGAACACAGTCCGTACGTCCATCCATAGATGTATGGGTAAACAACCTGGGCCATATCCATTCAGAGACCACTCAGCACTAACACGCTGATGTATGCAGCAATCTGGACAAATCTCAAAATAATTAGATCGAGTGGAAAAAGTCAGGTAAAAAAGAACATACACCGTCTGATTCCACTTATGCATAATTCACGCTAATCTTTAGTGGCAAAGTGCACAAAGGGTTGCCTAGGGATGAGGTAGGGAAAGGCAGGAGAGCAGGATCACTAGGAAGATGAAGAAACTTTAGGGGGTGATGGGGATCTTCACTATCTTCATGGTGGTGATGGTTTCTTAGTTGTATGCGTATCTCAAAACTTCTACAACTGTATACTTTAAATATGTGCAATTTATTGTATGTCAAATATAACTCCAAAATGCTGTAAAAAAAAAATACAGCTTTCCAGCTTTTCTTGGAAACTGATCTGGTGCTGCCACCTTGAGATGGGACAGGCACTCTCCATGTAACTAATCCTCATATTCCCTATTTTTCCTACACCATCTTTTAAAAGGTATATATACTTCCTTGGCTTCTAGTTATATTTGAGTTTGCAGCTCCTATTTAAAAGGTAAATGGCACGTTTTCTAACAACAACAAAGAAACAAACACCAGGGCATACAATACATTGTCGACCTTTATTTCTTTCTGTATTCCTAATGCATAACACCCACGGCAGATGATCCAAGCTCACACCCATTCCCCCACATGGAACTCATGTAAATATCAGCCCTTGATCTGCCTTGTTTAGGAAGGGAAGGAGAAAAGAGCCAGGGAAGGAGAGTCTGATATGGGCAAGGCATTATTCAGATGGTTTGCACTGGCCTCACTTATCCCTCCAAAAGCCCTTCCAGATATTATTATCCCCAAATTACTGATGAGAGGCTATAGATAATAACTTTTCTATAGTGAAATGGCTTATTTAACAAATAAATAGAAGGGAGATTTTAATCCAGGACTGTTGTCAAGAAAGCATGTAATCTTTGTGTAAGGGTTGAGACTGAAAGAATTGAAAGGAGGAAGTTGATATGATAGCAAGTCTTTGAAAACAATGACCTTAAGCATTGTGTGTGTGTGTGTGTGTGTGTGTGCGCGCGCGCGCACGTGCACAGGAGAAACTGTTTTCATTGTAGGAGGAAGAATAGAAATTATGAACTTACCTCACAAAAGTATTTCTCTAAGAAAAACACTTGTATTTGTCAGGAAGGGAACTGAAATATTTCTGTGAAATACGACGCTGTCGCCTTTTGAAAGGAAGGCCATCTTACCTATGTTCTCTTCCCTCTTCTGTTTCAGTACTGTGTGCATTTTTGTGTCCACTGTTGAAGTGTAATGATATTGGACAAAAAATATACAGCAAAATCAAGTCAGTTCTGCTGAAACTAGATTTTGGAATTGGAGAATATATTAATCAGAAGAAACGTAAGAGATCTGGTGGGTAAAGTTTGAATTTTAGATACCATGCATGGAATGAGACATCAGCTGGCTACTTATGATGAAATCACTCTTAATACATTTCAAGGCTCTTTAAGCCTTATATTGCATATTATCACGGAAGCTAATTCCCCTAGCCTTTCCCTATCTAGGCTTGATTGTTCTTTTCTCAAACATATAAGAAATTGACTTTTTTAATCCAAATGTCAGGGGAAGGAGAAAAGGACTTAGTAATTCTGCATTTGCTGTTTATCATTTCTTTTGTTTAAGTTAATTGTGTTTTGGGGTGGACTCTTGCAAATAAAAAACCCCAGCAGTAGGGCTGAGAGCATGGGAGCCGTGTAAGGGGATTGAGAGAACAAGGGGAGGAAAGAAAACAGAAGAAAAATGAATGTGATCATTATTCACTACTGAACTTGGTCTATGATGTTATTGATTCTCAGACTATCGCAAGCATCAGAATCCCCAGAGTTTCTGATTAAGTTAGTGGAAGGCAGGGCCTGAAAATGTGCATTTCTGAAAAGTTCCATCAGATCAGCGCTGCTGACGCTGCTGGTTCAGGGTTCACACTTCTAGAACCGCTCTGTGGACCACTGTCCTTGGAAATCCAACTTCTGCAAATATGTTGTGTGCAAACATTTAATTATATGGAAGTGGTGGAGACCATGAGGAATGTGAGGTCAGGATATGACTGTATAGTGAATGAAATATACTATGTCTAGGAAACTGAAAGCCTCTAAATTTTGTCTCCACAGAAGCAGATAAAGAAAAAAGTCACAAAGATGACAGTGAATTAGACCTTTCAGCTCTTTGTCCTAAGGTATTTTTTTGTTTGTTTTGTTTAGTTTTCAGTTTGTTCCTGGGTGATTTGGCTGTAAATTTACTTACGTGCCGCAAAGCTGAATGATTTTTTCTAAGATGATTGAACAATTTCAAAAGGAAAATGACTCATCTGGGTTTTATTATTCTGACATTTTTTGGTGTGCGCATGGTGTTTTCAAAAGATTTCTGTCCGAAGGTTAACATGTGCCACTCCTGTTTATATTAACACAGATTAGCCTCACGGTTGCTGCTAAAGAGTTGTCTGTGTCTGACACAGACGTCTCTGAGGTCTCCTGGACTGACAATGGGACCTTCAACCTTTCAGAAGGATACACTCCACAGACAGACACTTCTGATGGTATGCTCACATTTCTACATGCTCTTATTTTTATTATTAGCACCTACAAAACTGTTTACCTCTGTTGACTGGCTGAATGGATGAACAAAATCTGCTATATCTAGACAATGGAGTATCGCTTGGCTCTAAAAACAAAGTGGTGACACAGGTCACAGGTGGATGAAGCTTGAAAACATTACGCTAAGTGAAAGAAGCCAGACGCACAAGTCCATGTATCGTAGAAGTCCAGTTACAGGAGACGTCCAGGATGGACAAATCCACGGGGACAGAAAATAGATCAGTGGCTGCCGGGGGCTGGAGGAAGGAGGAAAGGTGACTGGTAATGAGTATGGGTTTTTCGTGACGATGTGAACGTTCTGGAATTAGACAGTGGTGATGGTTGTTTGGCTTTGTGAGTGTATTAAAAACCACTGATTTGTACACTTACAAGGGGCCAATTTTATGATATATGAATCGTACCTCAAAAGCTGTTCCTTTTTTAAAAATATGAGAAAAAATTCTAAGCCAGTCACTATCCAAATCTGCCTTCATTTTCAAAACAAGTAACTAATTCAGAGTGAAAACAGTTAGCCTGGGAAGGGTCTGGCGGCACTGGGTACGGCAGCAGTGCAAGGAGGGGAGAGAGACTTCCGTCCCGCGCATCCAGGGCTGGTCCTCATTCCAGAGGATCAACGTGTGGAGGACAAGTTCCCCAAATCCAAAGCCGACTCCACAGTTTCTCCTGGTTTACTTCAGTTAGTTAAAAAAAACAAAACCAAAAAAAAACCCCTTTCTTTTCTTTATAATTAGGATAAATACAATTTAAAACAGACAATCTTGTGCAGTAAGTTAACTTTTGCTAGTCTCACTGGATTATTTCAAGTCATTTAACCATATACTGAAAATATGAGAGTAAAATGGAAGATTATGAATTGTTCTATATGTGTTTTTACAAGCAAGAACATACTTTCTTTTTCTAGAGGAAGGAGGGACGCCAAACAATGTTTGAAAAAAGACAGCCTTGGAGATTGGGTCACCCAGGCATAATCTTGCCTTTGGCATTAGCTTAACTGTATGACCTTAAATGGGTGACATAATTTCTGTGCACCTCAATTTCCTCACGTTTCAAGTGTATTAGAAACTCGTGGGGTCCCTGGCTGGCTTAGTAGAGCATGTGACTCTTGGTCATGGGTCATGAGTTTAAACCCACATTGGCCTTAGGGCCTACTGATGGAAAAAAAAAAAAAAAAGAAAGAAAAGGAACACTCAGCTGTATATATATTCAGGACACAAGTTTGGTAAACAGGGTACGGTCACTTTCAGCTATATTTACAAAAAGCGGAATGTTTCCGTAAGCTCTTAGGTTGAATGTGGGATAGAAGGAGCGATACTTTCTTTGAATTCATTGCTTTAAACAAACGTCAGTTACAGAAGCTGAGATAGATCTCCATGGATAAGAACACTAGGCAGGAAACTACTCACCATCTGCTAGAGCAGAATCCGCAAAAACCTCCAGTTGAAATATTTTTGTTTACTTTGTGATCATTCATCATACATATCCACATTGTCTTGAAGCTAATAACCTCCCTGGGACAGAATGAAATTTTTGTTTATGATGAACATTTAACCTTCAGTATATATATACAATGGAATATTACTTAGCCATTAAAAAGAATGAAATCTTGCCATTTGCAACCATGTGCATGGAGCTGGAGAGTATTCTAAGCAAAATAAGTCAGTCAGAGAAAGACGAATCCCATCTGATTTCACACGTACATGGAATCTAAGAAACAAAACAAATGAGCAAAGAGGGGAAAAAAAGAGGGAGAGAGGCTAGTCAAAAAACAGACTCTTAAAATAGAGAACAGGGGCGCCTGAATGACTCAGACGGTTGAGCATCCAACTCTTGATTTTTGCTAGAGTCATGATTCTAGCTAGGGTTGTGGGATCAAGCCCCACATCCAGCTCCAGGTTGAGCAAGGAGCCTACCTGGGATTCATTCTGTCTGTCTGTCTGTCTCTCTCTCTCTCTCTCTCTCTCTCACACACACACACACCACCCCCCAACTCATGCATGCTCTCTCTCCCTTTCTTTTTCAAATAAATTAAAAAAAAGAGAGAACAAACTGATAGTTACCAGATGGGTTAAATAGGTGATGGGAATTAAGGAGGGCACTTGTGATGAGCACTGGGTGTTATATGTTAAGTGTTGAATCACTATACTGTACACTTGAAACTAATACACTATATGTTAACCCATTGGAATTTAAGTAAAAACTTAAAAAAACTTCAGCGAAAGCCTCAAGCTAACATCAAATTGAATATTAAGTCATTACATACATTTTTTTGGTACTTAAGAAGAAAACTAAAGATGCAGGGGGGACATGTGGAATTTGTGTACTTGTAGAGAGATAGTGTCCCAGATTTGAAAGGGGTCCAGTATGTGGCTAAGTTGATTTAAGTTGAACCAGGAGGCTAGACGTATGCCAGGTTTGTCTAGAGTGTTGGATTAACATCAGTTTATCTTTTAGACGGTTCTTTCATTTCATATTCATAACGGTGCTTAAGCATGAACTTCTGTTAACTTTCTTTAGATCTTGACCGGCCTAGTGAAGAAGTTTTCTCTCGAGACCTTTCCGATTTTCCATCTGTGGAAAATGGCATGGGAACAAATGACGAAGATGAATTCAGCCTCGGCTTGCCCACTGAGCTCAGGAGAAAAAAGGAGCAGGTGGACAGCAGTCCCAGAGCAAGCAAAGAGAGGCAGTCAGCGGCTGGTCTCACCCTTCCTCTGAGCAGTGACCAAACCTTTCACTTGATGCGCAACCTGGCCGGGGACGCCATTACGGCCGTAGTGACTGCTGCCATCAAAGAGCAGTTGGAGGGCGCTGCGCAGCAAGCACTGTCTCAGGCTGCCCCCAGCCCCGGAGATGACACAGACACTGAAGAAGGTGATGACTTTGAACTACTTGACCAGTCAGAGCTTGATCAAATTGAGAGTGAATTAGGACTTGTACAAGACCAAGAAGCAGAAGCACAGCAAAATAAGAAGTCTTCGGGCTTCCTTTCAAATCTACTCGGAGGAGGCCATTAGTCTGGGAATCAACTTGTTCAACACAGCACAGATAAAACTACCAAAAAATTACAAACAATGCAAAAAAAAAAAAAAGGAAAAAAATTTTGAACTGTGAGCTTTAACTGATTACTTCAGATTTTTTTTTCCTATTTTCCCTTCTGCAGTGAATTAATTGGTTATATATCAGCTGATACTGGATAGACTGATATTTCCTATAGTTATTTTTATGTAATAAGCATGGAAATGAACTTTATATACATATATATATACATACTGTGTTGTCAGAGATGTATAGTAGAGGTTGTTTTTAAAGCAAAACACCAAATTATTGAGATCCTACAACTATCCCTTATTTTTTCTTTACAGTTAATTTTTCAGGCATGCAAAAACCTTATTGTAACTCACTGAAATATTAACAATTCATTGGCGAATACATGTGGTATCAGCTCCTTTGTTACCAATACTTGGAAACAGTTAAAATATTTTGGTAGATTCCGATGTGAAAAACCAAAATTGATCAAGCCATCTTTAGGTGGAGGACTTGGGAAATATTATTAAAATTAATTTTTGGAAAAATTTTAAAAATATACTTAACTACTTTGGATAGGCTGAGACATTTCCATGATATTTCTGCAGTTATAGACTTAGGCTTACCTATAAATGGCATGCTCCATGGACTACCAGCTCTGGTCTCGCAAATGGGTGGTGTGAACCCATAGAGAGCAAGTAATTATATATCATATAGACAGTGGTTTTGATGTAAACAGAGACGGCTGTGTTTTGTCGTTCAACTGTCATATATTTGTAATAGAGATGTTATGAAGTGCAGATCTATTCTGCCTGCTCAGACCTAAGTTAAACCCTCCTCTTTCATATTATGTCATAGAGAAAGTCGCTTGAAATTGTGAAATTAGTTCCTGATATGTTCTGAGTGATGTTTCCATCAGCAGTTGAGAGACAATAACTGTTTTCATAGTCTGTATTAGAGTCTCCTAAAGGAGAGAAATCTGCTTGGCTTTAAGGTGTATTTATTTACTATTGAAGTCTAAATATGTAACCTGTTTCTTACTGGAAAGTTAGAATATATTTTTCCTTTATTTTAAACTCCTTAGATCACCTTTAAATAACCAAATTTGACTTAGGTTTTTAACAAAAGAATTAGCCAAAATCAAGCTCATTTTGTTTTTGTGATATAAACTTTTAATAGCATTGAGGGACCATGTCAGCCAACTACCAACAATCCTTTCAATCTTCAGGTACAGCTGACATTTATACAGATGCATACAGGCATCTGAGACCCTCAGAAAGGAAGGGTATTCCAAGAATATAGGAAATCTGTGGTCTCTTCCCTTCATTTTATCCCTTTCCTTGTATTTCTAAAGACTATAGGTAATCTGATGTTTTAATGTAGCATCTCTTATTTATTTTTTCTTTCTGAGGTATTAAAATATCTAGACTGAATTTTGCCAAATGTTAAAGGGAGAAAAGTTACCGAGGACTTTGAACACTTACTTTCTGTGATTGACTGTGCTTATATGTCATTAGTGCCTCATGACTGTGTTTGATGTCCTTTATTGATACAAAGTGAGCCTGTGCCTTCATTATCTTGCCCATTTTGGTACAAATGAAAACCTGGTGTTAGATCTATAAACTGTGTGGGTTAGGGAGGAAGATACCTGAATTCTCTTCAATACAAGTTTCTGGACACAAAGACAAATACAGTCACATATTTATAAAATAGTTGTCATCAGGATTCTTTTTTAAAAAAGTTTTTAATGTGCACGTTTCTGCATTTAAATCACATCCTTGGCCATAAAGTCAAAAAGTGTACAGATCATTTCAATTTCTTCACTGAGGGGACACAAGAAGCTGATCCAAGTAATTAAGACATGTTGAAAGTCACTGGACGAGCTTATAAGAAGATAAACTCAAGAGTTGGTGGTATGAACAATAAAGATAGGATCAGACATTATAAACTATAAAGTAAAAGGGATTTGGGGAAGGCAAGAATGGTAGGGTAGGAAAATGTATCACCAGCACTACCGAGAAGACATCCTAGCTCTCTATGGATAGTAGCACAACCATACATGTACTTTAACATTATTTATTCAAGAACATAAGTGATTACAAATTTACACAGTTGGTACTCTTTGATAATGGTACTCTTAATTCAGGCAAACAAGAATGCTGAAGGGGTGTGTGTGTGTGTGTGTGTGTGTGTGTGTGTGTGTGTTGGGCGATGTATTTTTGGTTTCAAGATACAGTAACAATAAACCCTGGTGATTGATCCAGTACTCTGGGAACTACTCATCCCTGACCGTGAGGATTTATGCATTCATTAAAAGGTGAAACAGGATTTTTTTTTATTGTAAAGGAGTTATGGGAAAATGTTTTGCTCTCTTCCTGTAGAAAATGATGAGCAAAACCAGATAATGGGAATAACATACACTGGTCATGCATTTTAACTTGAAACAATAAAGCAGGGCTAAAGAAGGTCAAGCTAGCTTTGGAAGGTCAATCCAGGCTTAAAACAGTGTTTATATTCTCATTCTAATCATCTTTGCTTTTTCTTACCCTAAAAATCTTCAAAAGCGATTTTTAAAAACTGTCCCTCTTCTCATATGTAGAACATTAGGAATAGAAATATTTATAAGGCTTTGCAGTTGGCAAACATCCTCAACATATTTAGGAATGTCACTCTTATATTTGAAATAAATGCAACTTTTTTCCTTTTAAAAAATGCAGATTTAAAAAATGCAAATGCCAGCATACTATTGATTTTTAGGCAACAAGCAAGTCTACAGTTAAGAAAAAAGTGACTTAAACATTTTCCTTTTCTGCTTATAATTTTGGTTGATACAGTTCTTTACATTGCTCCAGCTATATTGGTTACAAGATCGGAAATTATTCTGAAAACCCTTACTAAACTTTTGTCATAGGTCATTTGTATCATGATGAAGCTAGAAAGTCTCAGAACTATATTTTTGTGTCTTATTCCTCCATGTCCACTGCAGCATTTAAGTTAGTATGAGAGGTCATTAAATGAGTTCTAGTTCTGATGTTAACATTCTGGCTACCCAAGATACAATGTCAAAGTCACATAACATTCCCAAACTACCACTTCCGTATTCCCAGACATAAAATTCAGAAGCTAAATATTCTCTCATACAGGGATGTTTTTAGAATGAATGGAAAAACGTGTCTGAAGCATTTTCAGGGGACAAAAGACTATATAAAACCTAGATAGTGATGTTTTTTCCTGCCTGTGTTTCAAATACGCCATCTTTTCAAACAAAACAAAGTCAATCAATAAGTATCTGCTTACAAGAACACTCTAAAATTCTTTCAGTGGGACTACACTATATTGGCCTCATAATCCAATAAATGCTATGCAATAAAAAGATGAGAAGTGTTGCCAAAATGTCTATTTTTTCAGTTGAGTCTGGACCACGCGTGAGGTTCTACACTAGTCATTTTTAATGGATCTCACACTGGGAGACTCCGAGTAAGTCACATAACATTTGCACCTGTTTCCTTCATCTGTGAAATTAGCACCTGCGCCTCATGGTGTATAATTGTCGAAGATGGGGGTTGGCAAACTATGGCCTGTGGGCCAAATCTGGCCTGCCACTGGTTTTGTATGGAATAGCAACTAAGAATGATTTTTTAAAAAATTTTAAATAGTTAAAAAAATCCAAAAAATAGTTCATGATGTGTAAAATATACAAAATTCAAAATTCAGTGTCCGTAAGTACAGTTTTGGTAGAACACAGCAACATTCATTTATGAGCTATCTGTGGCTGCTTTTATGCTAAAGAGAAAAGTTGAATAATTGTGGCAGAGAATAGTTTTAGATCTACAAACCCTAAAATATTTACTATCTTGCCCTTTGTAGGAAAGATTTGCCCAACTTGGGTCTAATACATAGAAGACATTCAGTTATAGTTAGAATTGTGTGTAATCCTCATGACGCTACAATTAAGTAGTAGTAAGCCGATTTTTCAGAAGGACAAGGTTAGACAAATTATCCAGTCACACAGCTAGTAAGGGGGAAAGCCAGTTTGGCCCCAAAGCCTATTCTCTTTCCTGTATGTCACAGTATCTAATATTTTTTGTTCTTTTTAATACATTAAGAAAGATCATAATTTTAAATAGTTTGGCAGAATTTTACTAAATATTAAAGGCTGCTTTTATCTTAGTTAGATTTTTCTTTTTTCAAAGAATCCAGAAACCAGCTGATGTATACTATTTTAAATGCTCTGCTAACCCAAGGTTTCTCAATTCTTTAAGAATATCTCAATTCTCTGTTAATTTAAGAACAGCATATCTAGCTATCCAAAACACAAGAGATAGTAAAATGTTTTAAAATTGCTTACTGAATGTCATAATTCTTAACATTTTTATAAATGCAAAATTCATAGAAATACATTATAAACCGTTCAATAAATGTTAGTTTTTATATTCTTTGTTACCACCCAAAACCTAATCCCAAACAATCCCCTTTAGTTTCCCTTTAAAAAACCAAGTAACTACTGCAGTATGGGTATGTGAAAAGTGGCAAGCCTCTCACAAGAGAATACTGCGCATCAATACCAGTATCTCAGCTGTCCTGAAGATGAACCTGTCACCTCTTACTTTAAATTTTGTAATTATCAAAAATCAACATCCCAACATTTTCCAGCATTGAAAAGGAAGCACAATTTCATGGACACTGTCACTTTACAGTGTGTAACGTAACTTCAGTAGTTCGGCAATTAAGTGAACTATCGGAAGAGCTATGTCACAGTATCCGGAAAGAATTCTAATTTTTAAGATTTTTCAAATCTAAATCTTTTACGTGAGCAGTCTCGGTTTAATTTTCTTCAGTAAGCTGATTAATTTGTTCAGAAACATTTTGTTTAGCATGGTCAGCAGAGATCAGACGCATTAACATCATTCTCTGAATATACTGCCGTGAAGTTCAGTGCGAGGTCTCTTGGTCAGTCATCTTGCATCTCCCAGGGAGCTGGCAGACCAGGCTCTAGACCTGCTCCTTTCTAGTATTTTTCCAATCCATTCCAGATACTGCTCCTGGGACCTCAAGGCCCACTTCTATTCCCGATGCCCAAATAAACTGAAACGCGCTTTTTCGATCCCTACTGTTTACCAGATGAAGATAGAATTCAGTGCTTTGCCCAATGCCTTAATCCTGTCTAGTCTTATTTTCTCTCAATTACCTGTATCCTATGCTTCACCCAAACTAGCCTTATATTTTTCCTAAATGTGTCCCTTATTTTCCTCCCTCACTGTATTTCTTCTACCTTCCCACTCCCTTCTCCACTTGCAGATGAAGTCCTTAACCTTCCCCCTCCTTCAAGACCCATCTGAAATGTCAGCTCCTTAATAAAAACTTCTGATCTCTCTAATTGGATGAGATTTCTCTATTCTAAATACCCATTGCCCTTTTATATTTTGTTGTACGTGACCCAGTCTTTAATGTGTTTGTTGTGTATTTCTTACCATTCCTATCAAATTATAAGAAACTCCTTGAGAGTAGGGATGTCTTAGCTTAGAACTAGTAGAATATTTTATGATGATTTAAAAAAAATTTTTTTAATGTTTATTTTTGAGACAGAAACAGAGTACGTACGAGCAGGGGAGAGGCAGAGAGAGAGGGCGACACAGAATCCGAAGCAGGCTTCAGGCTCTGAGCTGTCAGCACAGAGCCCAACACGGGGCTTGAACCAATGAACCGTGATATCATGACCTGAGCAGAAGTCGCGCACTTAACCAACTGAGCCACCCAGGCACCCCAGAACTAGTAGAATATTTTAAAGGATAGTGTGATGTTGGGATTTTCAGTAAGTATACACTCGGTCTTTGTCCACTGCTGGCGTAGAGCTCACAATAAGCCCAAGTGGTAATAGGATAACAGTGGTTTTGGTTATGTTAATGAGGTGATTTTTGGAAGTCCCTGGACAACCTAAGGATGAGAGCTGGTTGCCTGGGGAACCAACCGCATGACAAGAGGGTTGCAATTGTCAATCCCACGCCCCTCACACTTTTGAGGAGGAGAAAGGAGTTGGATATTGAGTTCAGTCACCAAAGATTTAATCAATCATCCCTATGTAATGAAACTTCCATAAAACCCCAAAAGGATGGGGGGTTCAGAGAGCTTTTAGGTTGTTGAGCCAGAACAAGTCCATGTGTCAGATGGGTGGTGCACCCAGCCTCCATGGACACAGAAGCTCCTGTTTGGGACCCTTCTGGACCTCACCCTATGTAGCTCTTCATCTGGATTTTCATCTGTATCCTGAATGTCCTTTGTCATAAACCAGCAATCTAGTAAGTAAGCTGGTTTCCGGAGTTCTGTGAGCTACTCCGGCAAATTAATCAAACCAGACAGAGCAGACAGGGTTGACCAACTTTTAGCCCGTTGGTCAGAAGCGCAGGTAACAACCTGGGCTTGCCTTTGGCATCGGAAGTGGGCTCGGTCACGTGGGACGGAGCCCTGAACCTGTGGGATCTGATGCTGTCTCCAGGTAGGCAGGGTCAGAGGTGAGTTGACTTGTAGGATCCCAGCTGGTGTCTGAGAATTCTTTGGTGATGTGGAAAAACACACACATATTGGAGATCGGTAGCACGGCGGAAGAGGTAAGGAGAGACACTGAAAGCCAGGCACAAGAGTTTAAGTGGCACTCCCTGGACAACAGATGACCATTCTTGAACATAAAAAGTGACAAATGAGGAAAGAATGGCTTAGGGAAAGGAGTCTGATTATCTGTGCCTACTGTAGTGTAGACTAAAAAGAGTAAGGCTCTTTAGGAGACGGCAAAGGAGGAGCAGTACGTTGGAAAGTGAATGTGGTAAAGAAAACACGCCCCTTGGAAGAGGGAAAGTAAAGAGAGTTTTGAGCTTTACTGTTCAAAGATGCTGAAGTGGGTTCTGATCATGACAATGGATTGAAGGAGGCAGGGAGGGAATGTGAAGAATGAACAGATGCCAGAAGAACCACAGAAGAATGAAAAGTAAAACCACACGTTCTTCCTATGCCATCTTTCGCTTTCTTTTTTAGACAAGCTTGAAAATATACAGTGTTTTTGCTTGTCCCCATTGATGACTAGTACTAGGTACATTTCCTTTTTTTTATATATAGTTTATTGTCAAGTTGGCTTCCATATAACACCCAGTGCTCATCCCAACAAGTGCCCCCCACCATGACCATCACCCCCTTCCCCTCTCCCCCCCTTCAGCCCTCAGTTTGATCTCAGTATTCAAGTCTCTCATGGTTTGCCTCCCTCCCTCTCCCCAACTATGTTTTCTCCTTCCCCTCCCCCATTCCCTCTCTCGAACTATTTTTTCTCCTTCCCCTGCCCCACTAGGTACGTTTCTTAAAGTGAGTATGTTGTCCAGAGGGATTAGATATTTTAAAAGATTTTGATCATCTGAAAAGCAAGTTTTCTGGAATAAAAGTCACCATCAGACAACTTCAGCAGCAAAAAATTCATTTAACAAATACTGAACAAGCGCTGTGCCGGCACTGTCCTAACACGGGGGTACAGAGCAATGACAGGAGTCTGGCTTGCCCAGGATGGTGGGCTTTCCTGGGCTACAGGCCTTCAAATGTTAAAACTGGGAAATCAGTGGCAAACAACAAACGCCAGTGGTAGCCGGTCTCCCATAACGGTCCTCAGACACCCTCTTCCTGCCCCTATGTAGACTCCTCCACATTAAATAGGGCTGACCACGTGGTGCCTGGCCGGCTGTAGACTGAGCGTCTGGCTTCGGCTCAGGTCATGATCTCACCGTTTGTGGGTTTGAGCCCCGCATCGGGCTCTGTGCTGAAAGCTCAGAGCCTGGAGCCTGTCTTCGGATTCTGTGTCTCCCTCTCTCTGACCCGCCGCACCCTGCTCACGGGGTCTCTCTCTCAAAAATAAGTAATAAAACATTAACAAAGATGTAAATAGGGCTGACCTTCCTAAGTAATAACACACTGTGGGAATGACTGTGTGTGACTTCCAAGGGTAGGTCATGAAGGACCTAGCGCTTTCCACTTTGCTCTTTCTGGAGAAGCCAACTGCCATGGCGTGAGGACGATCATGTGGCCCAACGGAGACGTGCACCTGGTGAGGAACCAAAACCTCCTGCGCTCAGGATATAATGAGCCATCTTCCCAGGGACCTCTCGCCAGTCAAACCTTCACAGGACTTCAGTCCTGGCCCTTGTGTTCACCGAAGCTTTTTGAGACCCTGAGCCACTCAAATTCCTGACTTACAGGCAGTGAGATAATACAGCTTTGTTGCTTTAAGCTGCTAGATTTTGGGGGTAATTGGATAGGGAGTAACTGATAACTAATACAGTGCCAAAGAGAAAAGTTACACTTAGTAAAGACGTGAGAGTTGGGTGTAGGCGCTACTTTTGACACGAGGGTATGTATAGGCCTCTCTTATGAACACTTTTGGTCAGGAACCTTCAAACGAAGGGAGCAAGCCGGGCACCTGGGGGCTCAGTCGGTGGAGCATCTGACTTCGGCTCAGGTCATGATCTCACAGTTCAAGCCCCGCGTCGGGCTCTGTGCTGACAGCTCAGAGCCTGGCACCTGCTTCAGATCCTGTGTTCTCCCTCTCTCTCTGCCCCTCCCCTGCTCATGCTCTGTCTCTGTCTCTCTGGAAAATTAACATTAAAAGAATAAAAATTTTAAAAAAGGAAGCAAGCCAGCAAAAGTATATACAAGCAGAAGAGTAAAAAAAAGTCTAAGATTTACTCGCAACAAAAGATACTTGTTTAGTTTTGTCTAAAGGAACAACAAAAGTGTCAATGTGACTGAAAAGGGGTGAGCAGAGTAGGGAATGGGGCATAGCAGATGGCAAGGTAGGTGAAGGGGTGGTGGCAGATCATACAGAGCCTTCTAGAATAAAAGCTGTTCAGGCTGCTATAACAAAATACCACAGGCTGGGTGGCTTATAGACAACAAATTAAAGTCTAACAGTTTGGGAGGCTGGAAGTCTAAGATCAGGATGTCAGCATGCCCCAGTGAGGGCCTCTCTTCCCGCCCACAGACTTCTTCCAGTATCCTCTCTGGGGTCCCTTTTATTTTTATTTTTTAAAATTATTTGAATGTTTATTTATTTTTGAGAGAGAGATATATCAGGGCAGTTTATTTTTGAGAGAGAAAGAGAAGGCAGAGGCAGAGAGAGAGGGAAACACAGAATTAGACGCCAACTCCAGGCTCGGAAGTGTCAGCACAAAGCCCGTCAGGGAGCTCGAACCCACAAACTGCGAGATCATGACCCGAGCCCAAGTCGGACGCCTAACCGACTGAGCCACCTGGGCACCCGGCTCGGATCACAGTTCCACGGCCGGCGTCGCGGCTGTGCTCCCGGCTCCCCGCTGGCAAACTTTTCATTCAAGCGTTTCGCCGGCGCCCTCAGCTGGAAGGGGCCACCCGGGAAAAGTCGAGGCTCTGGAGCAGCGTCGCCGGTTTTCCTGCGAATTCCCGCGGCTTCTGGCCCCAGTCTCCGGTTTCCCGGGACTCCGGCCACCGCCTGGCTTCCGAGACCCCCACTTACCCCGCGGCCAGAGCGCAGCGCCCGCTTTTCAGAGAGGCCCCGCCCTTCGCGGGGCTATGGGACCCCCTCGCGGGTCGCGTGCCCCCTCCCCACTGCGTCGCCCTCATCGCGTCACTTCACACCGCACAACTACCTGGGAAAGTAACCTGGACTGCACGGCGCCTTTGGATCAACACCCACCTCGCCGAACACTCAAATAGCCCAATCAACACCCTCCTCAGGCCGGCCCAATTGACAGTCACCTCTGCTTGGCCCAACCCTCCGCCGGCTGGTCCAATCAACACCCGCCTTAGATTGGCCCAATCAACACTCTCCTCAGGCTGGCCTAATGAACACCCCCCCCCGGACTGGTCCAATCAACATCCACCTCAGAATGGCCCAGGCAACACCCTCCTCCGGCTAACCCAATCAACATCCATCTCATGCCGCTCATAATCAACACCCACTTCAGAATAACGCAATCAATACCCACTTCAGGCCGACTGGGCGGGGCCTGGTGAGTCACAGGCCTTCCCTCGCCTTTCGGGACCGGTGGAGGGGGCGTGGCTACAGATAGAAAGGCGGGACTTCCTGCCCAGCTGAGCATAATCTCCCTAAGGTGCCGGAACTCCTCACAAATCGAATCTGGAAGCCAGTGTATCGGTCTTCTTTCGTGTGGGCTCTGAGACGAGTAGAAGTTTGAGCGTCTGGTGGCGTTAAAGCTGTCATCGCTACCTTTTTGCCTTGGTCGCCTCTAGTCTCGGCCCTGGCGATGGCGACGTACACCTGCATTACCTGCCGGGTGGCGTTCGACGACGCGGAGGTACAGCGGGCCCACTACAAGACAGACTGGCACCGCTACAACCTGAAGCGCAAAGTGGCCGACATGGCCCCGGTCACCGCCGAGGGTTTCCAGGAGCGGGTGCGGGCGCAGCGGGCCGTGGCGGAGCAGGAGAGCAAGGGCACGGCCACCTACTGCACCGTCTGCAGTAAGAAGTTTGCCTCCTTTAATGCCTACGAGAACCACCTCAAGTCCCGGCGGCACGTGGAGCTGGAGAGGAAGGCCGTGCGGGCCGTGAACCGGAAAGTGGAGATGATGAACGAAAAGAACCTGGAGAAAGGCCTGGGCGTGGACAGCGTGGACAAGGACGCCATGAACGCGGCCATCCAGCAGGCCATCAAGGCTCAGCCGTCCATGTCTCCCAAGAAGACACCCGCAGCGCCCGAGGAGCAGTCCGGGAGTCCCGTGGCGGTGGCTGATGGAGGACGTGCGACTCACGATCGGGACCCGGCCGAGAAACCTCCCCGGCTCCAGTGGTTTGAACAGCAGGCCAAGAAGTTGGCCAAGCAGCAGCAGGAGGAGGAGAGTGAAGAGGAGGACCTGGACGAAGACGGTAGTGGCGCTGTTGGGGGAGCGGGGAGGTGAAAATGACGGGGGACGGTGGTTTAGATACTTTCTGAAGTGACTTGTCTGACCATGATCCCCACGAGGAAGTTTGTCCGTTTAGTGAACGATTGTAGCTCAGGGCCCGAAAGCTTATGTGGGGCGTGAGCGGGGTGGACTTGTTTTTTAATAAATGGTCCCGGAAGGAATTGATGACTCCTGTTTTTAAGGAGGAGGCGTGGACCACACGCGTTGGAGGGCAAGTTATCGCCCACACCGGCTGCTGCAGGATTTGTGATTTTACTAGGTTTCTAGTTAGAATGGCTTTGCACTCCATTTGTTGATTAAAACAACCAAGGGAGGGGTTCGAAATGAGCTAGTTAACCTGAAATGTGGAGCTGGGGCCTCCTTGATTTTACGAGCTATTTTATTCCTTCTTGCCGGCATTCCACAACGTGTTAGTACTGATGGTTAGTGAAGTACACATAGAGGCTCAGGGAAGAAGTACAAGACTCCCTCAGGGGGTTCACTGTCCGCTGGAAAAGAAAGCTTAAGGGATGTCTTAGCTTTGCAGTTTTGTCTGTGTAACTTTAGCTAAAATTGAGATCTTTAAAAAACTTTTTTCTCAACATTTATTTATTATTGAGAAACAGAGACAGAGCATGAGCAGGGGAGGGGCAGAGGGGGAGACACAGAATCTGAAGCAGGCTCCAGGCTCTGAGCTGTCAGCACACAGACTGACACGGGGCTCAAACCCACAAACTGCGAGATCATGACCTGAGCCACAGGCGCCCCTAAAAGTGAGATTTTTTTTTAACGTTTATTAATTTTTGAGAGACAGAACAGAGCCTGAGCAGGGGAGGGGCAGAGAGAGAGAGGGAGACACAGAATCTGAAGCAGCCTCCAGGCTCTGAGCTGTCAGCTCAGAGCCCGACGTGGGGCTGGAACCCTTGAACCTCGAGATCATGACCTGAGCTGAAGTCGGACACTCTACCGACTGAGCCACCCAGGCGCCCCTAAACTTGAGATCTCGAAAGAGGGTTTGTCCTTGGCAGTAAGCGGCGTTCTCCCTCCCTGGATAGAAGACTGTCTCATGCTTGTGAGTCTGGTTGATCGCAGTTACCACTTTCTTAAACTAAACTAACTTTGTTTTTCAAATCTCTGGCTTGAAGATTGGGAAGATATCGATTCTGATGAGGAGTTGGAATGTGAGGATGCTGAACCCATGGACGAGGCGGAGGAGCAGACTGCAGCGGAGGGGGAGGCCGGGGGAGGCCCCCTCAGTGGGGCCATCCCCATAACGGACTGCTTGTTTTGCCCCCATCATTCAAGCTCCCTCCTGAAGAATGTGGCTCATATGACCAAAGTCCACAGTTTCTTTATTCCTGATATAGAATATCTTTCTGATCTTAAGGGACTGATTAAATACTTGGGTAAGTACAGGAGTTTTCCTTTTAATGAGGAAATGCCACGTTATTGGGGGACAAGTTTTAAGAGAACATTCCGTTTTTGTTTCTCGTCAGTCTTTGATTTATCTACTTATTTCGTAAAGATAAAAAACTTGATGCATGAGGGGGTTTCTTTTTTTGGCATTTGAAATTAGAGAATGGTGTAGTTTTTATTTTTATTTATTTATTTTTTAATATAATTTATTGTCAAGTTAGCTTACATGCCGTATATATACAAGTGTGCTCTTGGCTTTGGGGGTAGATTCCCGTGGTTCATCGCTTCCATGCAACACCCAGTGCTGGTCCCAACAAGTGCCCTCCTCCATGCCCATCTCCCATTTCCCCCCTCCTCCACCCCCCCATCCACCCTCAGTTTGTTCTCTGTATTTAAGAGTCTCTTGTGGTTTACTTCCCTCTCTGTCTGAAACTACTTTTTCCCCTTCCCTTTTCCCATGGTCTTCTGTTAAGTTTCTCAAGTTCCACATAGGCGTGAAAACATGTTATCTGTCCTTCTCTGCCTGACTGATTTCACTCAGCATAACACCCTCCAGGTCCATCCACGTTGCTGCACATGGTGGGATTTCATTTTTTCTCATTGCCAAGTAGTATTCCACTGTATATATAAACCACATCTTCTTTTTACTGTTTATTTTTTGAATTGTGGACATAAATTGTGAGCTTTCATCTGGCCGCAGAAAGCTACTCTTGTGTTTTGTCCTCAAATGACCTTTCCAGGAGAGAAGGTCGGCGTTGGGAAGATATGCTTGTGGTGCAATGAGAAAGGGAAGTCCTTCTACTCCACGGAAGCAGTGCAGGCACACATGAATGACAAAAGCCACTGTAAGCTCTTCACAGACGGTGATGCTGCCTTGGAATTTGCAGACTTCTACGATTTCCGGTAAGTCCGTGGTGCGTAGCGTGAAGCAGAGTGGGGTCGTCATGCTTGCCTGGATATCAGGTGTGCGGGGGCCGGACATGCGTCTGGCCCAGTACGGTGTGCACTCTTAGAGCCTTCCGTGTGGGCGGCTGTTCCCTGTCATTCTGTCGATAAGAAACTACAAGAGTGGAGCCCACACGCCTAGTAAAAGGGACCTAATAAAGAGAAGCTCTCAGGCCCAAACTAGAGTTTGGCTTGAAAACTTGTTTTTCTTTTTCCGTGGTTTACGTGGTTAGGAGGCTGCCTTGTGAACAGAGGGACTGAAATTAGATGTCGTGTTTTGGTTTCCCTGAGAGTCCTCGAATCACAAGCTGTAGGCGAGTCCCAGGCGTTCGATGGTGAGATTATCCCACGGGTGCCTCGCCCTCTCCGGGGAAGCTGGGTACCTCACACTGACGCCAGGAGTCTGTGGCGGGCACTTTTGAACACCTGGTGTCCAGTGTCGTGATGTTTGTGCCCCAGCACAGGTGTCCTCAGCAAGCAGGTGTGTGGAGTTACCATGCCAGGTATCCGTGTCTCCAGAGATATGTGTTCAGAAAAGTCCCAGTCTTAAATTTTTATATTTTTTATAATAGCTTATTGTCAAATTCGTTTCCATATCACACCCAGTGCTTCTCCCCACAAGTGCCCCCCCATGACCATCCCCCCTTCCCCCCCTCCCCCTCCCCCTTCAGCCCTCGGTTCGTTCTCAGTATTCAATAATCTCTCATGATTTGTGTCCCTCCCTCTCCTCCAACTCTCTTTCCCCCTTCCCCTCCCTATGGTCCTCTGTTAGGTCTCTCCTGTTAGACCTATGAGTGCAAACATATGGTGTCTGTCCTTCTCCGCCTGACTTATTCCTCTTAGCCCAGTCTTTTAAATCCTCCTCCTGCATTTTCCTTCTGATTTCTCACTCTTTTCATGAAGAGAAGGTTTTCATTTCAGCCATATTGGTGACTGGGTAGTGTATCCCACTGTGGTTTTAATTTTCGTTTCCCTGAGGTTACCCAATGTAGTTGAAAAGCTTTTTGTAGTAATTGGCCATGTGGACATCCGTCGTGATGTGCCTGATCAAATCTTTTGTCTGTTTCTTTATTGGGATTGGGTCATCTGTTGTATTATTAACATTTTAATGTGTAATTCTCCACTTTATCTTCTATGGGTATTTGAGAACATTTCTAGGAACATAAAGATTCTTCTGGAATTGCACTGTCCAATATGGTAATTACTAGGTGCCTTCATAGGACTATTTAAGTTAATTAAAAGTTATACTAAAAATGTAAAAATTCAGTTCTTTAGTTGCACTACCTACATTGCAAAGCTAAGTGCCTAAAAGCACACGTGACTAGTAGCTACTATACTGGACACACAGCCATAGAAAGTCTCTACGATCACAGACTTCTGTCAGATGGCGCTCTTCTAGAAATTGCTTTTACAATGGGAGAGCTGCTTCTCTAGCTCTACATCCTCCTCCCTCCTGGGGAGGAGCAAATAGATAAAAGAATGCAGTTGGAGGTCACATGCTCAGTCATTTGTTTTGTTTGGTTTTTTTTAAAGAACAATTTTATATTTACAGCGAATTTGAGCAGAAGGTACGGAGATTTCCTATATAGCCCTGCTCTCCCAACACTTGCATAGCCTCCCTCATTACGGACATCCCTCACTAGTGGTACATTTCTAACTGATGGCCTTACGTGCATAGCTCATCATCACCAAGTCCATAGCTTACATTAGGTTCATCTTGGTCTTGTACATTTTTCAAGTTTGGACAAATGTATAATGACACATGTCTACCGTTAACAGTATCACACAGAGTTGCTTCCCTGCCCTGGAAATCCTGTGGACTCCACTGGCTTCTTTCGCTCAGTAATACGCACTTAAGTTTTCTCCATTTCTCTTCATGACTTGATAGTTCATTTCTTTTTAGTACTGAATACTGTTCTGTTTTCTGGATGTACCACAGTATATTTATCCACCCAGCTCCTAAAGGACACTTTTGATGCTTCCGAGTTGGGGCAATTATGAATAAAGCTGCCGTAATCAGCAGTGTGCAGGGTTTTGTCTTGTTGACGTGTTTTCAGATCCTTTGGATAACTGCTAACTAGCACGATTGCTGGATCGTGTGGGAAGAGTATGTTTGGTTTCGCAAGAAACCACCAAGCTGTTTGGCTGCACCATTTTGTGTTCCCGCCAGCGATGACTGAGAATGCTCCTTGCTCCACATTCATGCCTGCATTTGGTCTTAATCACTTTTTGGGACTTGGCCATTTTAATAAGCGTGTGTAGTGTTATCTCATTTTGCATTTCCCTGATGACATGATATGGAGCACCTTTTTGCCTGCTTATTTGCAATCTTAATGAGGTGCCCCATAAGGCCTTTGCCCCATTTTTAAGTCTGGTTCATATTCTTATTACTGAGTTTTAAGAGTTCTTTGTATATTTTGAATCATGGTCCTTTATCAGATGTGTCTTCTCCAGAAATTTTCTCCCGGTCTGTGGCTTGTATTTTAATCCTCTTGACCTTGGCTTTCCCGGAGAAGCCCGTCATTTTAGTAAAGCCCAGCTTATCGGTCATCCCTCTCATGGATCGTGCCTCTCGTGGCGTTCATAAAAAGTCCTCGCCAAACCCCACGTCACGGAGACTCTCTCCCGTGTTCTCTTGTAGACGGCCTTACAGTTTCGTGTTTCCCGTTTAGATCTGTGATCCGTCCTGAGTCTGCGGGTCACTTGCACGCTTTTTCTTACCGTGGATGCAGCCAAGTGGCTTTCCTCCTAAGTGCCCCAGCCTGCCATGCCCGCAGCTGTTGGTTCCCTGCGTTAGGTGGCGAGCAGGTTTGCCAGTTTGCCAACAGTTTGTCTTTTAGTCAGATTGGAGGTATTAGTCTTTCTACTAATGCCATTATCAATGCCGCCGTTACAGGAGCAGCTACCCGGACCACAGGGAAGGGGTGCAGCCTGAGGAGACTGAGGAGTTGCCCGAAAAGACATTAGAATATGATGATGAAACCATGGAGCTGATTCTGCCTTCTGGTAAGTGTGCTTGTCAGAGGTGGCGGCTGCGGGTGGGATGGTCCGAGAAGCATGTTCCCGTCAGTTCTCTTCCAGCCAGGGGAGCATAGTTCAAGTTTCATGTTCTCAGGTACACAGTAATGAAGGTCGCCACTCAGCTCTGTGTTGGCTGTTTTGTTTGAATTAGGTCAGTGTTTTTGCTCATTTCTGTTGTGATTTTGAATGCTTTCACCAGTCTTTTCCTTTCAGCTACATAGACATTTTCTGTTTGGTTCTTTATTATTATTATTATTATTGCCTCATTTAGGGTTTTCTTCTTAATGTTGGCCGTACTCCTACTCTTTGAACAGCTTCCTGTTTCCTCATGTTGCTCACACTTCCCAGTGGCAGTCAGGCCAGGGTGTATCAGGTTGGCAGTGCCCAGCTGCGAGTTTGCATTCTCATTGTGGCAGGGAGGCGCGGAGTTTGAATTCTGCCTTCTAATTTAGGGAATAGGATTTGACTGATATGGTGGGAATTTATCCCAGATATGAAAAGGTGGGGGGAAAAGCCATGAATATGAGAAGCATCCACCGTTGTTTACAATGTTGAGTTTAGCTGATCAGAACGGGAGATGCTACAGAGGACATGTGGGAAGGAAAGGGGACGGAACAGAAGAGATAATAAGGCCCTCATAGAACGTGGTGTTTACTGAGCACTTAGCATGGTAGGCGGTTGTATTCTTTTATCTTTACAAGCCAGTGAATTAGATTCTGTTATCCTTATTTGACCCGTGAGCCAGCTGAAGCTTAGATAGTTAGAATAATGGACCCAAGATCACAGACCTAGTCAGTGAAGCTCCCTTCTCCGCTCGCCCACCCTGCCTGGGGAGATTTGCAGTAGTGGTGGGGAGGAGCGTGGAGGTGCTCATGGACGTGGCTGTGGCGAAGAAGCCCTCTTTATGCCACTGCTTTCACATAGACTATCCCTGCTTAGGTACAGACAGCCCTCTTTAACTCAGAATAATAACTGTTAAGGCTAAAGGACAGCTTTAGAGTATGACGGCAGAAGGAAGGGCCAGGCAGATACAGTTTTCCCTGAAGATACAGTTCTCCTTGAAGATACAGTGATAAGAGAGGTGTGTAAAGCACAGGAGCATGGCCTGTGATAAACAGTCGCAACAGGCCCGCCTGTATCTCAGGAAACCTCGTCTTGCTCTGGTGAACGCGCCAGTACATAACATCAGAAATGAGCTTGATAACTTGATTTCTAAGACTAAGGCCGTCTTTTCTTAGCCCCTTATCTCCTTAGCCTCCACTTCCTTGACTGTAGAGGGAGGTTACAACACACTTTGAGGGAGCTGACTAAGGCGGTCCCTCGTCAACCAATGTCGGCGTGTCACTGTGAACGGTGGCTTCATTCTGCATCAGCTTTAGCCTGGCGTGTCCCAAAATGTGCCCGACGGTGAGCATAGCCTGTGTAAGCGATAGAGTCTATTTGAGAGAAATTTTCATCTAAACACAGAAGTTTGAAACTTAACTAAGGAGTCTTTTTTTTTTTTTTTTTAATCTAGAAAACACGATTTCCTAGGATGATTGAGTTTTCCAGGATTACCCAAAGCCAAAAAGAGGCGTCTTCTCAGGCATCTTCTTTCTTTGTCTCCCACACTGGAGCGATCACTAAGTTCAGTTCCTAAACAAGCCTTTGCATATTTTTTTCTTTGTTTTCTCTTTAACATTTGTCTGTATCACCATCACCGCTTGCCAAATGGCCATCTGCAACGTGATTTCCATTCCATCGCTCAGCACGGTCTGCCTAAGACAACCAGTCTGTTTCCTTTTTTCCTCTGGAATTCCTCCAGGGGGAGCCATTGTTTTTCAGGAAGTTAGTTTCCCAGCGGCTGGCCCCCCAGGAATCTATCGCTTTTCCTTTACCTACCCACTTGCAGTTTCCCTCCTCCGGGTCTTTGCATGGGTGATGCCTCTGTCTTACTGCTACTCCTCCTTTAACCCCCCGCCAGTCCTCGGGAACTCAGCTCCTGCCCTGAGCATGGAGAGCCTCCGCTGCTCCCGGGGCACTTGCAGATCTGTCCTAAACCATGTCTCATTGCTTCGGAGGCGCTGGCTTGCTAGCCTGTCTTCCTCCAGTACTTTTGAAAAAAGCTTGCTTCTTTCACCTCAGCACAGGGTCTCAGGCACACAAGAGCCAGATAAATGTAGACTGGGTGACTGAGAGGTTGGAGGTGACTTTAAAAGGAAAGCAAGCTGGTGCCTGGGGGGCTCAGTCAGGTAAGCATCCGACTTCAGCTCAGGTCATGATCTCATGGTTCGTGGGTTCGAGCTCCACGTTGGGCTCTGTGCTGACAGCTCAGAGCCTGGAGCCTGTCTTCGCATTGTGTGTCTTCCTCTCTCTCCACCCCTCCCCTACTCATGCTCTGTTTCTGTCTCAGTAATAAATAAACATTAAAAAAAATTAAATAGAATTAAAAAAAAATGAAAGGAAAGCAAGGTCGATTCCCACAGGCCTGCCATACTACAGGAGAAGCAGAGCAGAGGGAGCTGTTGTGGGCCAAGTGGGAGCCTCGGGGGCTTGGAATCATCGGGCTGCAGGACTGTGCGGCTGATGGCTTTGCGTCTGCTTCGTCCTGCAGTCAGAGGAGAAAGCGAGAGCACAGGCAGGGGAGGGGCTGAGAGAGAGGAACAGAGGATCCCATTCTGTGCTGACGCGGGGCTTGAACTCGTGAACCACAAGATCATAACCTGAGCTGAAGTCGGACTCTTCAACTGACTGAGCTGCCCAGGTGCCCCAGAGAATGAGTGGCATGAGATTAATTTGAAGACCCAACTTCCCCGGTTTTTAAAATGTAGGTTTCCTTGCTCAGTGCAGCTGGTCGACCTGCTGAGTCACGTTATTTGCAAGTACTGGTTAGTAAACCCCAGGACGGCTCTTCTGTATCAGACTTGGAAGTAGTGAATTACAGTAACTGGTTTGGTGTTAGTGTGAAATACTGCACTTTTAGACAAACAGACTCAGGAAAGACCAGACCAACAGCCGGATACTACCTTACGCCGCAGGTTCTGAACCAGACTGTACACATTTCTTTTCTGTGAGTATATGCACTCTTCCGCGTAAAGGCCCTGTAGTGTCTTAGAGTCACCTGTGTGGCTGTGAATGCCTTGTTAAACTGAGCGGGTAAGTACATTTTTTCAGGGTAAAGGCTGTGGTTTTTTTATTGCTTTATTTCCATGATTGATTGATTGAGAAAGCACGCAGGAGCAGGCATGAGAGGGAGAGGAGAGAGAGAATCCCAAGCAGGCTCCACACTCAGTGCGGAGTCTGACGCGGGGCGCAACGCAGGCTCAATCTCAGGACTGTGAGGGCAAAAGTCCGGCATTTAACCTACTGAGCCACCCAGGCGCCCCAGGGCTGTATAGATTTTTAACAGCACTTGTGACCTGGAGAAGATTAAGAGCCACTAATAAAAATATCTAAATATATGTCCTTCACTACCTTCTGGATCTTCCTATATGGCTGACGACTAAGACCTTATTATAGAATTTGTTTAAATAATATCAAAACATAGCTTTCTTAGTGAATCAAAAACTGCTAGTACTCTTCTGAAGTTTCTTCCAGCTATACTTATATCTTTCTTTTTGTGTCACCCATACTTCCGTCATCGTGTATTAAAAATGAGTCCTCCGGTTGGTCTTGATTACATGAGACACGATGGTTCGTATTCTCCTGTCTCAGTACTGGTCTGGAAGGTTTTGTAAGGAACCCAGAGAACGGGCGATTTCTGAATAAGCACTGTCAACATGCAGCGGTATCACAGCAGTATATTCAATCACCTGCTAATGTCTTCAGACAAATTTACCATTCAGAAACCTTCTCAGTTACGCTCAGTTACTTGACCGTGAGCACAAGATGCTAGCATGAAGCCACGCTGAGGAGTCTAGTGTGGAGAGTTTGGTGATATTTAGTCAACCACACTTAGTAGACCCTGCTTTGAACTGGTTTCGGAAGCAGTAGTTGTGATGTCTTAGTTGTTTCGGATCAAGGAGGGGATCCCAGAGCCTATGACAAAGAGCATCCGGTAGAGGGCGCTGTGCGCATTTACCGTGAAAGCGGAGGTCTGGCTCCGCTCCTTGAGTTTACTTCCGTGTTCTTCAGCTCCTGTTTCTTCAGCTCCTGTGGAGTGAGCTGGGGTCCGGGACACAGCAGTTAGCTGCTGAGTAGCCAAATGAAACTGTTGGTGGATCCACGGGAATACGTAATTCATCTTAGGAAAATTAAAGTTGGAGATAGTTTCTTTTCCACCATCTAACGTGTTGAGTTGTAGGAGTGGACAGTTTTGTGAGTGGTTATTGCTATGATGAAAGGTAGATGCACAGATTGTGGCTTTACCATAACTAAGACGTAACCCATCTGTTATTTACTGGGCAGTCACGCTGTGTTCTAAAAATAGTTTTCCCTGACAGGGCCTTCAAGTCGAGCTGTTGTTAGCACATTATTCTTGGGGCTTCATGTCAGGTGCTCACTGTCATTGACACAGGGCAGGGGTAGCTCTAATCTGGGTGTGTTCGGTTCCCCTGCTGGCTGTCAGAAACCTTGGCATTGAAACCTTGTGAAGGATATTCTTCAATAATATGTATTTCCAAATGCTGCTTACACCTATAAATACGTCGTTGACTTTGTACTGATGACCGGCACTGTCATGTGATGATTTTGAGCATCTCCAGCCTGGAGTGTCCTGACCTATTCTTATGAATAGAGAATTAGAATGTGCTAGGGTTTCCTGCTACGGCAGCCTTCGTTTAGGCCTGAGTCTTCTCCACGGGCGGCATCTTACCTACCGGTTGCGGTCTCGGAGCTTTGTTAACTCTCAGGCTGCCAGGAGAGCCGGGCTCAAGGACACATGTTTCCGTCCATACTGCTGTCCAAAACCCAGATCATCTCTGAATTGGAAGCTTTTTTTTTTTTTTTTTTTTTTTGCATCTCTTTCGCCTTATCACAAAAACAAAGGAGAGTAATGACTTTTCCGTGTCTGTGCAGCAAGCCAGCTGTTTCCCAGGGAGCTTGCACTAGGTGCGGGGACTTCAGTAACCTGACAGAATGCTTTCATGTAAATGAAAGGTCTGGATCAATGTGAAACTTCCCTAGCAGCTGTACACATGGTTCTACCTAGCCATTTTTCCTTTACTCATTTTCAGTGGAAACGGCTGCTTCGTGCCTTGTGTATATGCTGGTGTCGAGTTTCTACATGTTTCTGTCTGTCTGGGAAGGCGTCTGATTACTATTCTTGTGTGTTGTGTTTAGCAAGCTCTCAGGCAAGGCTGACACCACCGTCCCAGAATCGCGTTGTGAGAAGCCACCGCTGCGAGGGAGCCTGGAGTTAGCATCACTGAAGCCGTCCCCTTCCCTTCACTTGCCGAGAACGTGGGGGCCGGCACGCTTTTCCTGTGAAGGGCTCGGTAGTCCACAGCAATTCAGTTCCGCAAGCGTGATTGAGTTGATAGTTTTACCAGGAAGCCCAACCTGGAGAGGGAATTCAGCTTAATCTTCCTTTAAAATTCTAGCTTACCAGGTGAATGCCATCATTTAGAAAACAACAGGGCAAGTCAGTGTACCGACATTTTAGAACAGAGTTCTTTGCTGTGGAGGACTGCCCTGTCTAGCAGTATCCTTGACCTCCAGCCACTAGATACTAGCAGTTCTCCTTCAGCTCTAACAACCAGAAATGTCCCCAGTCACTGCCAGATGTCCCTGGAGGTAAAAATCATCTGTTTGAGAATCACCACCGTACAGACTTTAAGCAAAAGAAAGGTGGTGGATTTTTGTTTTAGACCTAGACCTTGGCTTTTAGACTTAAACGTCAGAATTATTGTGCGCTTTACTTTATATTTAAAAAAAACAAGTTAAAGTCCCTTACCTCCTTCCTAGGGCCCTATTATCCGTATCAGTAGGAGTCACCAAGTGAATTTCTAGAGAGGCATCTTGGGTAGAAGTACAGGATGTTGAGGATTTCACGAAACAGTGACTTGCCATTCACTTTTTTAAAAATCCCTCTACTTTTCAATGTTCTGTCTTCATTTTTTAATATGCTACTTCATCTTTCTTTAGCAGATAGGCACTATTTCTTCTGGCATCTCATTTTCCAGCTAGATACCCTTTGAAGTCTGATTTGGAAAGTCCTTGCTCTGTAGCTCTACCTTGAAAAACTAACTCAGCATTTTCATGGTTTTTTTTTGAAAAACAGGTGCCAGAGTGGGTCATCGCTCCTTGATGAGATACTACAAACAGCGATTTGGCTTGTCAAGAACTGTGGCCGTCGCGAAGAATCAGAAGGCAGTGGGCCGCATACTCCAGCAGTACAGAGCCCTGGGGTGGACGGGCAGCACGGGTGAGTTGACATGACCGTGGGCCCGCGAACTCGCACCACCAGGACGGGCCTGGGTGCGGTCCTTTCCATTTATGTCGCCTTGCGGGTCCTCTCTAGGGGAGACTTAACTTCTTGGCTCTGGGGGCTTCCGTTGCTACCTGATATGTTTATGGCAATAAGCCCAACGCTCCTTCAGTTAAAAACTTCATATTCCTGTCCCAGTAACTTTCTACAACGGCATGTAGATAATAGTTCCAGACACGAGTAGTTAGTACTCAGCAAAGATTGAAATTTTCCTGGAGGTTATACAGAGGAATGAACTCGTATCCTTGTGGCCAATAGCTTCAGCCATGGATTCAAACATGACTTGCCCAGTATTCTTAGAGGATCTTAGATGATGCACAGGAATAATTTAAGTAAGCGAAGCCTCTATTGGCTCATTTACAAGCTGAGGCGATAATAACGGGACCCACCTGGGAGCGTCGTGTGGCTTGCCTGACATGATGCGTGTGTGATAGGGTCCGTGGACATAAGAAAGGCTGGCTGTCCCTCCTTCTGGTAGTTTCCCATAGAAAATGTAATGAGAGGAACAGAGCTGGCCACTGAAGTTGTTAAGCTTTGAAGCCTCGTCAGTATGAAATTATTTAAATCTGTTCTGGTGTGTCCGCTAATACACAGTCCTTTCCTTAGACCTTCGGGGAGAACACGGGTCCCTTAGAGGACTGTGGAGAGGACAAGAGGGCTCCCTTGTGAGGGCGTGGGAGGCCCTGGACAGATAAAGTCCGTGTTAAATGCCACGGTGTTCATAGACACGTGGTTTCCGCCACTGGCTGCCTGTGAGCCGTGAGGCCGCTTAGAGCCAGCACACGCCGACCTCACCTTGGCTTCTGTTGGGAACTGTTGTCGGCCTCAGTTTAGAGTCCGTCTTTCTCTGTCACCTTTGGTCCCTGGGGCTTTACCTGGCGCTTATAGATCCTTCCAGGTGATGGATACCGAGAAACACACGCAGGTACTGGTTGGGTTGTTCTGGGCGGTTCTGGGCGCCCGTGCATGGAGACCTCAGGTGAGCAGGGTGAGCAGCTCTTCTTTAAATATAAGGACCCAGGTTCTCCCAAACCGGCTTTGAGCTTCTCCGTAAAGATTGGTTTTTGTTGTTTTGTTTTTTCTGATCACAAGTAACAGCCTTTGCCCCGGGTCCCCTTTCCCACCGCAGGAGCGGCCCTTCAGCGAGAGCGGGACATGCAGTATGTCCAAAGGATGAAATCGAAGTGGATGCTGAAGACAGGAATGAGGAACAACGCCACCAAGCAGATGCACTTCAGGCCCCAAGTGCGGTTCTGAGGGTCTGCCCCTTGCGCAGGTGTCCTTGCCTGAGGGCCAGGGGAAGCTGGGATGTGTGACCGGCCCTGTTTGCTGCTACGTCTCCCTGTGCTCGGTCTGTCCTGACCTGATAATAAAAGTCAGAATCTCATTGGCTTTTGAACGTCATTTTTGGACAGGGTTGAAAGGTTAGGTTTTCACGAAGTGAGTGGTGTGGCAGCTGGGCTCTGGGACCCTGACTAGTGCCGAGTAATTGTCTTCTTGCCTCTGCTTTTAACTGTCTTCTGGCTGTCAGGTTAATATGGGAAACTCAGGAGCGACTTGTTCACTCCAAACCTGGTTTCACCTGCCAAGGGGTCACTTACTGCGTCCGGGCACCGCTTGGGTAAGGGCTTGGAAGCTTCTGGAGAAGCAAAGTTGAATGTCACTCTTGTGAATGTGTTGTGGCTCGTAGTATGGTGGAAGTCGCTTTCATTATGTCCAGGGTTGGACAGCGTGTCATTGGTTTGCCATGAAGGATCTTTATTCCTAAGTGAGAACACAGAGAATGACAGTGCTGTGTACCCAGACTCCGTACCCAGCGCTGCCTTTACTTGAGCAATTAGATGAGGAAGAAAAGTGTAAAATGGTTAGATCTTATTTTAGGAACAAAAACTAACGCCGGGGGTAAATATGAAGAGATTCTCCGTTGAGGTGGTTTTGGGGAAGGCAGTCAGTCGTACGTCGGAAATGAGGTGAAGCATGAAACTCAGAATTACTGAGCCACCTTGTAACTTGGGAATCGACTTGGGTAAAGCTGTAAAGTGAGGTGTTTCTTACCTCACAGGTTGCTGTCGGGGGTAAGTCTGCCAAAGTCCGTGTTAAAGTTCTCCCTTGGCACACCTGCTCCGCCGAGGGAGGCCGGCCATCTGCTTGGAGCCGCGGTCTCTCCGTGAGTTCAGGAAACCAGAACGAGCTCGCCCTTACCATGTGCTCACTGGGCCTCGTTTGCTAGACGCGGGTCTTTTCCTGTAAACTCTGGACGCAGAGTTGAATTAATTCTCCTTCCTCCGTACGCAGCTTCACTAACTGTGGAGGACGCCCTGGTTTTTACCTTTGCTCCTTCATCCTGTACCGAGTCTCTTGTGTTTGACCCATCTTTAAATCGATACCCTAGGCAAGAGATGCCATGCTTCACGGGTGGGGTGTTTTTAATTGATACTTGACCAGATGTATGTGATTCCGTGCTATCCTTCTGTCAGTTTTCTCTCTCAGTCCACATTCTGTCGCTCAGCATGAGCGGAGACCACTGCTGACGCCCGCCGTCCGCAGCCCCAGCACCACGCCAGCCCAGCATCGTCTGTACCTTGTATGCAGGCCCTGTAACGTCGGGGTGTTTTACTTGTGGGGAGGAAGGAGGACGATATGTTTGCTGACCCGTAAGGTACTGCCCCCGCGGACTTCTCTACTTGCAGACTTCAGATCCCTCCTGGCTCTGATTGGGGTTTGTGGAGTGATTCTCACCCGCCTGTATCCACATCCTAATTTTATAAAAGACTGTTTATTTCCCTTTGGGAGAGAGGGCAAAGAAAAAAATTTAAATATCAACCATACATAGTTAGGAAACTTTTTTCTTGCAATGAGAACTTTTCAGATTACTTTCTTGGCAACTTTAAAATATGCACCACAGCATTATTAGCCGTATTCACCACGCCATATATCACATCCCGTGAGTTACATACCTTTGACCCACTTCACCCATGTATTTCCTTTGACTAAATCCAGAATTCGTCCAAATTAACCCCAAAATAAATTTTTATTAATTTTTTAAATGTTTATTTACTTTTGAGAGAGAGAGAGACAGAACATGAGTAGGGCAGGAGCGGAGAGAGAAGGAGACAGAATCTGAACAGGCTCCAGGCTCTGAGCTGTCAGCACAGAGCCCGACATGGGGCTCAATTCCACAAACTGCGAGATCATGACCTGAGCTGAAATCAGATGCATAACCGACTGAGCCAGCCACGTGCCCCAAATCTTTATTAAATCCCAATTCGTATCGATATTTCCCCTCAGTGCTCGTTATCTTTAAGTCTGTTGTCTGAACGTAGAGTGGATACATAAAGGCCCCTCATCAGGACCAAGGCAGCACTGGCTTGGCTGACCTGTGGGATCTCCTCCTGGGACTTACCCCAGGGCCAGATGGCCTTGACAAGTTGACTCGTCTCTCTTCAGCTTGAGACATCAAGGCTGGGATCACAAGTGTGAAGGCATAACCTTGTTCTTTCTTCGTTTGTGTAACCGAAGCCCCCGGTGGCGTTGCAGATGGCACTGCCTATCTGCAGATGAGGCACAGGCTCGTGTGTTCTTTCTGCTTTGCGGAGTGTGTGTTTGTGTTCTATGGGGTATAAAGTGCTCTCGTGCACCATTTTGTTTCTTGGCTATGAGGCGTAGGTAGCGTTGCTATTTTACAGGTAATAGACCCCGGGAAGTTCAGTAACTTGTTTAGGGAGTCCCAGAAGGAAACCAGAGATGGTGATTTCTGGTTTAGCATTCTTAGTATTGCAACACTTGAACAGAATCTTCAGGAACATCGTGTCCTAAGGAGCACCCTCTGTTGGGCTATAAATGTTTATGCAAGTCCATTAAATTTGCAGCCAGCTGTGAAAAGAATCTTGTTCTAAACCCACAAATACATAGAATTTAATGTTACACATGATACGTGCATAAATACCGTAACTGTTACTCACGTGAAAGAAAATCTACCTTTTCTATCCTGGAATGTGAGCAAATTTTGCCCCCAACCAATGTTAGCTATTTGTGGATTCTTTTTCTTAACGTTTTTATTGTATTTATTTATATTGAGAGAAAGAGACAGAGTCCAAGTGGGGAAGGGGCAGAGAGAGGGAGACAGAATCCGAAGCAGGCGACGGGCTCTGAGCCGGCAGCACAGAGCCCATTGCAGGGCTCGAACCCACGAGTGTGAGATCATGACCTGAGCCGAAGTCAGACCCTCAACCGACGGAGCCACCCAGGGCCCCCATTTTGTATTCTTAATTAAGCTGCTTTCCTCCACCTTAGTTATTTCTAAACTGTGTGAAGATCCCATCGGATATTATGAATTTGGAGTTCACAATAGTTCATCTGCAGGAGACCAGGTAAGAGCTGTTTGCTAACTCTCAAGGTGCAGACATTTTTGCAAGAGAACTGCTGGTGAAATTTAGAAGTGCTTTGAAGACTACATGTCATTTAATGTAGACTCATTTGCAGTCACTACATTAATGATGACACAAATCGATGGCGATTAGGAAGATTTGATCAGCTTATTAACGCTACAAACACTTGAATTTTAGAACATAATCTATTTATCATTTGTGCGGCAGACTGTTATTCCCAAATCTGCTTCCCTTCTTCCCAGCCTGAAACTTTATTTCCCGGCTTCCCATGCGGCAGCGAGGTAGGTCACGTGGCTGAATCTGGGCCAATGGGGATGCGAGCAGAGGGGGCGATTGGAACAAGTACAGATCATCCCCCAACTGTGAGACCAGCTGCATTTAGAGTCCGCCCCTATCTGCTCTTCACCTGGAAGTGAGGACTCGGCCACTCCCGCCCATACAGACAGATGAGGCTCACACCTTAGGAGGTGACAGACGGACCACTGGAGGACATCATGGAGTACAGCCACCCTTCAAACCCCAGCTGGCTGGACGGTTTTTGTGAAATAAACCAAAGCCACTGTGCTGCAGAATTTCTCCGAGGAGCCTTGTCTGTAATAGCGCAGGGCCCTGTGGTCATGCTAATGTCACACGGCGTAGGGCAAGCTTATCTACGATGTATTAGCAATTGGTGTTTCTTTTCTCTTGTCCCTGTTCTCAAACTGAGGCGAGCCAAATTCTTCTCTCATGCAGGGCTGGGGAGGGAGGCGGGGAAAGGGTGTCTCGTGATCATTTGGAATTTCGTCAGGTTGATACGTTCAACATTCTCTTTTTTACTCATTTGGAGACTGTACAGACCGAAAAGTAAAGCGTTCGTTGGCAATTCTAGGACACTCCTGCTGCTCACTCCTCCCCCGACGGGCAGAGCCTCTCTTCCCTCCCGCGAAGCTGGGTTGGCCTCGGTGACTCGCTCCTAACCAATAAAATGTGGTGCGGCTCCCACTTTGCTTCCTTGGACACTTGGCCATCTGAGAATTCTGGCTTCCCCAGAAGGTAGCCCTTTAGGAAAACCCAGGCCACGTGGAGAAGTGACCGTGAGAGCCCTATTGATGGTCCCAGTCAACAGCCAGCACCCACGGCCAGCACCTGAAGGCGCCATCTTGCACGTCCAGCCCAGTTAGGTCTCAAAAAGACGGTGCGACCCACTGACATGTGCTTGCAGCCATGCGACAGCGCCCGGCAAAACCTGCCCAGGTGAGACCTTCCAAAGCCCCTACCTCGCGGAACACGAACATAAGAAAATAGTTGTTTAACACCACTGGTTTACCCAGCAGTAGTAACTAGAACACCTCACTGTCACACCCACACATTTTGCATGATTTCCACTTAGCCACCTTGTGGTAGAGCTGTCCTGTCAATATGCTTTTTAAGGGCAAGGATGCTATCTACGTTGTTTTACCTTATTTAATCTCTACAACACCCATAAGAAGTAGATACAATTATTCCCACTCGAGAACTGAGGAATCGGGCAGAACAGCCCAAGGTCACGCAGCTCATCACTCTCCAGTGTCTATGCTGACAAACGAAAGTGTGCTTGAGTCACAGAATTTTACACTTTGGTGACTCATTGAACCGACTTAAGTCGGTCCCCACCACCCCACCTCTGCCCTTGCCCTCACGCGCAGGAAACTGGATGCCCGGGCTGTTATAAGGGGACTCAGCTGTGGGGCACCTCATAATGGACTGAGCAGTGGAAACCCTGCCTCTTCACGGTGTTCCCGCTGGTTTCTCCTCTCCACCAAAGTCCGGCTTTCACAGCTCCTTCAAAAAATCTAAAAAGTAAAGAAAAACCTTTAATAGAAAGTATTTGCGGAGTAAACATGATGCATTTTTTTAAATATTTATTTTTGAGAGAGAGAGGGAGAGTGTGTGTGTGTGTGAGAGAGAGAGAGAGCAAGCGAGCAGATGAGGGTCAGAGAGAGAGGGAGACACAGAATCTGAAGCAGTCTCCAGGCTCTGAGCTAGCTGTCAGCACAGAGCCCGACGTGGGGCTTGAACCCACAAACTGTGAGATCATGACCTGAGCTGAAGTCGGACGCTTAACTGCCTGAGCCACCCAGGCGCCCCAACATGATTCATTTTTTTAAATGAAGAGAAGAAGAGAATGTGTATTTTGTGTATGCCTAAAACTATATTAAAAACATTAAAACTCTATCCAAAACATCAGATATGTTTCTTAAAGAAATCTACAATTTTTATTTCACTGAATAAGACCTCTAAATCCTAGATTCAAGGCACTTGTTATTATATTGCCTCCTCATGTTTTATTATTAATCACCACATTTGGGATTCTATCTTCAGGTAATTTTCACGGGGGCAGTGCATCTCAGACACACTGCCCTGCCCAGGATTACTCATTTTCTAAACCTCGCATCTGCAGGTACAGAAAACAGGCTCTACATACAGTAAGGGATTTCAGTTTTTCTGAAAAGAGTTTTATAATGCTTAGTGCCAGAGGAATGAGACTATTAAATTGACAGTAAATAGAACTATTGCAACATTTATGCTCGAAACATGACTCTCCTTCCAGAATATTTTTCCTGTTTCTAATTCAAGTGAATGAAACTTACTTGGATAATTTGGTAATGTAGTCTTTTTATTCATCTTAAAACTTGGGGGGAATTTGTCCTGGAAATAAACACAAAGATATGTAAAAATTAAGTAGGAATAAAGCTAAAACAAAGAGCTTACTAAATACCAGATATTGTATGCACTTTACAAGGTATTAGCTCAGTCCTCCCAATTGAGGCTCTGAGCTAGGAAATATCCCCACTTTCCAGGTGGGAAACTGAGGCACAAAGAAGTCTCCCTTGCTACTAAGTGGCAAAGTTAGGGTATTTAGGAATAAGTTTCCAGAGTCTGTACTCCTACTCACTGCACTAGTAGTTCTTAAAAACCCATTTTTCCTTTTTATAAGTATCATCCACCGTGAAGCCTTTCATTTTGGTGGGTCCATCTATTGATACACACTGTGCTAGAAATTAAGATCAAGAGACACTGAAGTGTTAATTAGTTTCTAAATAATAAAATTATGACATGTTACCGTTACTATATTTTTATGAACAACAACTGTCCTTTCTTAAAAGAACCACAGTGAGAGGAGTGGATTTATTTTACAGTTTTGCAAACATCCTTTCCATCTGGCTCAACAGTAGGCAGCTGCACAGGTACATCTGCGCCTGCATTTCATCGGTTGTAGGACACACGTCATGTGGACATTGGAAACTCTACTGAAACCTGATGAGAGCACAAGAGTAGAAAAGACAAATACTGTCCCATTATTATTATAAAAATAGTTTTGGCTTCACAACTCCCCCTGAAAACTTTCAGGGCTACCCAGGGGTCCCTGGATCATACTTTGAGAACCACTGTGCTCCATTTTACTGCCTCTCGGTACGTAGGGGTAGTGTGTTGGCGAATACGAAGTACTCCTTAAGAAATAGTGTTTCCTTAATTAAATCCCAGGCTGGTGTGCGGCAGAGCAGCAGCAGTGTGGAGACTAAGGTGCAAGTCTGGTTCTGCCTCGGTGGTTCTTGACGTTGGCTAAGTGACTTCCTTACTCTCTGTCTCAGATTCCTCAACCACAACCGGGCTAGTTACAGTCCCTTGCAGGGGCATTGTAGGCAATCCAAACAATATGCCACAAGGCGCTCAGCAGGTGCTGAAACACAGAGGATGCCTGATCAAGGGTAGTTGTATTCCCGGTTGGCCAGTGATGGCCAGGGAAGGAAGAAGAGGGGTCACAGCAGACGGGGAAGGAAAGGAGAGCCAACGAAGGCAGATGCACAAATTCTTATCTGAGACCCAGATATATATATTGAAAGTCAGATGTGGTTAGGGATTCATAAATTTGGGGTTCTTGTATGTAATGTCAGACCTCCGGGGACCTGGAAGGACCATGTGATGACTGAACACATTACTGTTTCAAGAGAGGAACATATTCTACTCACACCAAGGTCTGGAAATAGCCTCCTGTCTGTGCGGGTCAAGTCTTAATGCCAGACGATTTACAAAAATATCTTGTGGTGTTCAGAGCTCTGGGATGTTTGGTTGGCAGGTAAGCTATTGTGACCCTTAGCAATGCTGCGGTCCCAGCACCAAGCTCGGGACCAGGCCTGTGCGATGTCATTTCATTCTCCCAACTTCATGAGCAAGAAGCAGACATAGGATCCGGGAACACCTTTGCTACTTTCTGCCTTTCAGCCAGCTTTATAGGATCTCAGGATTGGAGCAGCTCTCACTGTCTATGGCTGTTTCCTGCAATTTAAGGTGCAAACTTTGTTATATTTGGGTGGTGAGAGGGGGTTATAATTACAATTCACAATTATATGTGAGTGAATTATCTGTGTGGGTGTGTGTGACTGTGTGTTTGAAAAGGAAAGGAACAGTATCTAGAAATGTTATTTCCTTCTTTCCTTCCTTCCTTCCTTTCCTTCCTTCCATCCTCCCTCCCTCCCTCCCCTCCTTTCTCCCTCCCTCCCTTCCTTCCTGTTATTTTACTTGTCAAACGTGGGTTTTAATGTTTCTATAGACAGTAAACCACTGCTCCTTTTTTGCTTTCATTATCTAGAACTTTTTTTAGGAAAAACAACTACAATCACAACAATTCACTGAACCCGGACTTCTCCAAGATCCCTAGTCACTAGGGTGTGATGGTAAAAACTGACCGAGCTCATGGGTGTCTACCCGCTCTCCTTACGAGGGACACAGGCACTCAAACATGCACTGGCAGTGGGTACGGAGCCGAGCAGCCAGGGGCCTTGCTTCAGGACTGAGGCACCCATTACCCCAGCTGCTAGGGGTGCTCACCTTTGGTGTCCCACCAGGAGTCCCTCTCTGAGAATGGCCCGTAGGGGAAGGACGCTCCCCTGCCCATAGCCAACTCCCCCTCTGCATCCAGTGGCTCCCCCACCCCCAGCCATGATGAGGATGCCGCTGCTGGCCTCCCCAGCTCCAGAACTCTCCATGGGATTGCCTGAGGCCTTTACCCCAACTGCATCATAGATCAGCTCCTCCCTCCGTGGACTCCTTTTTCTCTTACTTCCTTATAGGTAGAGATCATGAGAACAGCCTCGGTAGAAGTCCTGCATCTAAGTCTCTTTCTCAGAGTTCGTTTTTCAGAGAAGCATCACTAAAACTGTTGGTGCCAGGAATGGTCCAAGGAAGAAGATTCTTAAATGGGTCACCAGCTGGTCTGCTATCAGTGAGAATATTATCTCTAGCAGTGAGAGGGAGGGGGGTTACTGATGGCTCTAGACATGCGGTAGCCCTGAAATGACAACTTTCACTGTGACAATTAACATTTTTTCCAGACTTATGAGAGGACATGCGTTGGTGAGTATGGGACCTAGTATTTGAGATTTTAAGGGGGGTGGTAATCATAAGGCCAAAGGAATGGGGTGGTTGCTGCTCCCTCTTTGAAGTGAATTAGAGAAAGGCAAAGAAAGGCCGGCATGATTAATCACCAATATAAGGCTATGTGTGAAAGCCAAAGGGCCTTTTGTGGTTCATAAAGACTCTCATCTCCTGCAGCCAAAATCAGAAAAAAGCCAGGATCACACCTAGGACTTAATTACAAGGCCAGCACAACTCCAGAAGAGGTGGTATTCTCAAACACCAGCATGGCTGCTTTGTCAAGGTCCTGGCTGGGCAGGAGTGAGATGCGGAGACTTGGGATGCAGATATTTGTGTCCATGCACTGAAAATCCTGAATCCTCGAATGCCCCCGAACTCTCTGAGCCCACTTCCTCCCTATGGAATCCTGTGCCACCCTCTTGCGTGCAGATGGTGCAGAAGTCTCTACCTTGCAAGACAGCACGCTCCCAACTCAGGGCGTCCCAACACTGGGCGCCAGACCAGTGACCAGAATAAGGATCAGCAAGTATAACCTACAGGCCAAATTTAGCCCACAGTCAGCTTTTGTAAATAAAGTGTTATTGAAATACAACCATGCCCATTCAATTACATATTGTCTATGACCGCTTTCATGCTTCAATGGGAAAGTTGGACAGTTGCAACAGAGTCTCTCTGTATGGCTCACAGAGTCTAAAATATTTACTATTGACTCTTTACACGACAAGTTTGCCGATCTCTGAACTGGAGTCAAATAATAATAAAACCTAGCACAGAAAGTGCTGGTCCTGATAAGGGAAGAAAGTGACTATGCACCAAAGATGTGGGACCTAGCCAAGATGTGGGACCTAGCCAGCAAGTACTAGCAAGAGTGGAAGATGATTTGCGTGATTGAATTCTGAAGGATTTAAGGATTAAGAGGATGGAATGTATAGTTAGATAATGGACAGTTTACGCCTATGAGAGCACTCTCCACTGAGATCCAGGATTTAACACTCTCTTGGTTGGCTCTTAGAAACTTAGGGAGGCAGCATCACGCTAAGTGGAAGAGATAAGTGAGCAATGCTTTGGAAGACAGTGGAGAAAAATATCAAAAGGCTTAAAGGAATGGGCATGCTAGAAGGGATATACTCTGTAAAACAGGAAAATATACCAGTTTACTAAGTTTCATAGAGTCATCCGTAGGACATACCACTTACCAAAGCTGTAGGGAATGAACTGATGAGAGCAGTAAGCATCATGGAGAAACTCAGTGGGGACTGTCCTCTGTGGGGCAGGGCTGATGTTATAGACAATAACACTGTAGAACTAGCCTCCTGAAAGCAGTGAGTTGATAAGATCTCAGATTGGCAGAGCCTGGGTGCCAGAACTTAAACATCAGAAGCAGGGAGGAAGCCATTGTAATGAGTGGCCAGAGGCTCTTGCCCATGGAGAGCTATGAAGATGATTGATAGAATGTGGTGCTCTTAGGGGCAAGATAGAGGGGTAGCTAACAAGGGTAATGTTAACAAACATCTCACTGAAAAGGAAAGGCCAGTCTCCGGACCTGAGCTTGTCCTTTGTCCCACAGCCTTTTGCCTGCAGGAAAGCCTGGTGTGAGGAAAGACTGTTATACCATGGCAAGCGCATATGGCAGTAACTTCCATAGCTTTTACCCAGAAGAATCTGTGGCCATTTTCTTGGGTAACTAATAGGGAAAAAGAAGGCAAGCCCAGATAGTTCAAGGACTTGGGCCAGGCAAACTCCATTGATATTCAAGGATTTTTCATTTCATCATGAACCTTTGCTAAAGTGGGGGCTTCTGGGAGGAAGGTAATAAGAAATCTAAGCCCAGTCTAGTTCACACTGGCTTCTTTGGCTCCAGGTCCCCTGGGTGATCATTTGGTCAATCTCTGAATGTACAATTGAGATGACTGTTCTTAGTTGGCAGAATCTCATTAGCTCCTTGGTTTGTATAGTAAGATACTGTAGTAAAGAAGGCCACATGGAAGCCTTTGAAACTTTCCCACTATGATCAACAGAGTAGATAAAAACCAATATCATATCCAGGGAGAAGGGCAGAGATATGTGCCATCTTCAAGACTGCAAGGGTAGTGGTCCCATCGTGCCCTCATTCATTTCACCATTCTTCCTTGTTCAACCAGGGGTCCTGGTTATTAAGAGTGGACCACCATAAAGTCAACTGATTCCCTAGTGCATCTATTGCCACTACTGCACATCCAACCTTGTAACAATAGAAACCAACCGCGAGGCTCCAATACAACACCTTCTTCTGAGGAGACCAACAGAGTTTCTTGTTAGCAACTTGATTATGTGGGATCCTTTTCAATCTGGAAGTGACAATATGTATATTCACAGGAACTGGCCCATATTCATGAAATGGCTTTTCCTTTCTTGCCCACAGGGACTCCACCAGCATCACCATCTATATGAGCTTATAGATTATTTTATTAACCTACATGAGATCCTGCGTAACGTGACCCTGGAGCAAGGATCCCATTTTATAGCTAAAGAAGAGGTGCAGGGTCCACGGTCATGGATCCACTGGTGTTATCACATACAAACCATCCAGTTGTTGTAATTCTGGAGTTTAAAACAAATTCGTGATTAACCATATTATTTGTTGTTGTTGGATTGTAGAAGTTCTTTATATATTAGATATCCCTTGTTGGATTTATCATTGCAGATATCTGTTCCCATTCAGTAGGTTTCCTTGTCCTTTTGTCGATGGTTTACTGTGCAAAAGCTTTTTATTTTAGTGTGGTACCAATAGTTTATTTTTGCTTTTGTTTTGCTTGTCTGAGAAGATATATCTAAAAAAATGTTTATATGGCTGATGTCAAAGAAACTACTGCCTGTTTTCTTCTGGGAGTTTTATGGTTTCAAGTCTTACATTTAGGCCTGTAACCAATTTTTGTGTAGTTTATTTTTGTGCAAGGTGTAAGAAAGTGGTCAAGTTCCATTCTTTTGCACGTAGTTGTCCAGCACCATTTGTGAAGGCCTTTGTCATAGATTAAATGACCATATAAGCATGGGTTTATTTCTGGGCAATCTATCCTGTTCCACTGATACATGTGTTTATTTTGTGCCACTACATACTGTTTTGTTTAATTAAAAAATGGGCAGATGACCTGAATAGACATTTTCCAAAGAAGACATGCAGATGGCCAACAGACGCATGAGAAGATGTTGAACATCACTCATCATCAGGGAAATGCAAACCAAAAACACAGTAAAATATCTCTTTACACCTGTCAGAAAGGCTAGAATCAAAAAGGCAAGAAATAAAAAGTATTGGTGAAAATATGGAGAAAAAGGAACTCTCATGCACTGTTAGTGGAAATGCAAGCTGGTGCAGCCACTGTGGAAAACAGTATGGAGGTTTCTCAAATAATTAAAAATAGAAATACTTTATAATACAGTAATTCCACCACTGAGTATTTACCCAAAGAAAACAAAGATGCTAATTCAAAAAGATATATGCATTCCCATGTTTATTGCAGCATTATTTACAATAGTCAAGTTATGGAAGCAATCCAAGTGTCCATCAATAGATGAATGGGTAAAGAAGATATATACAATGGGATATTACTCAACCATAAAAAGAATGAGATCTTGTTACTTGCAACAACATAGATGGACCCAGTAGGTATAATGTTGGTGAAATAAGTCAGACAGAAAAAGACTGTATGATTTCACTCAAATATGGAATCTAGAAAACAAAAGGAAGAAAGAAACAAAGGAAGAAAGAGACAAACAAGAACAACACAAAAACATACTCTTAAATACAGAAAATAAACATGTTGCCAAAGGCTGGGAGGGGGAATAAGGTGAAATAGATAAAGCGGAGTAAGAGCTACAAAATCCCAGTTACAAGATAAATTAATCACAGAGATAAAAGTGTAGGGTAAGGAATAGAGTCAATAAGAGTGAAACAGCATTGTTTGGTGACAGTTGGGGGTTACCTATATGATGGTGAGCATGGATCAATGGAGTTGTTGAATTACTATGTTGTATACCTGAAACTAACATAATGCTGTATATTAATTATACTTCAATTTTAAAAACCTGCTAACCAGTTGTCCTTCCAGTCAAGGTGCACTGACATGGAATAGTCACACAAACAATCTGACAAAGTACGTCGTTAATAAAATATTTAAAAAAATTAAAACCAGACCGGTGAGTAAAAGTAAATAATTTTCCTTTACAAGTTGAAAATTAAAATATTTCATAGTTTCATTCAGTGGAAAACTCTGAATGCAAAGGGCTTTATTTCTAGGAGAAGGCATCTCTACCTAGTATCTTTTCTTCAATGAGCTTTTGGGTTTCAATTATTTATTTTTTAATCAAGTTCTAATCCATTGTTTGGATAGATATTTCTGAAGTATTTTTAAAATGTACTATGTCTTAAAATTAGATCTCCATCTGTCATTATGTGGAATGTGAGTGGGCAGATGGCGAATGGACTTATTTTTAACCCCTGAATGCTATTAGCTTGCTTCACTGTATCCCCAGGAAAGATGGGCCATTACGAGTTCTTTTCTTCCTCCTCCTCACAACTCATTTTACTCCGCTTTGTGATAAGGAGCTTCAGATTTTGAAACAAACAAATCATCCCTCTAACCTCTTTAAAGAGGACAAGCGATCTGTAGAACTTAAGTGTTCTTTCCTTCTCCAGAGTACTCCTTTGCAACAAGACAGACGTGTTCACTGAGTATATCAGAATTCTTAATTCACTGATTTTTTTTCTGTTCCTTAAAAATGTTTATTCATTTATTTTGAGAGAGAGTGCAAACACGAGTGCAGTAGGGGCAGAGAGAGAGGGGGAGAGAGAGAATCCCAAGCAGGCTCTTCGCTGTTAGCACAGAGCCTGATGTGGGGCTTGAACCCAGAACCATGAGATCATTATCTGAGCCGAAATCAAGAGTCAGATGCCCAACTGCCCAAGACACCCAGGCACCCCTCACTGAATTTCTTTCTTAATCTGATAGTTTTGATGTTCTTTTTATTTAAATTAGTGGTAGTGTTAGATACCAAAAGAACATAGAATGCGATTAATCTTCATTCCTACATGTTTTGATGTCCACTTAAACATCACTTTTTTCACAATTTATTTATTTTGAGAGAGAGAATGAGCATTGAGCATGGGAGGGGCAGAGAGAGAGAGAGAGAGAGAGAGAGTGAGCGAGAGAGAGAAAGTCCAGGGCCTGACTTGTGGATTGAGCCCCACAAACTGAGATCATGACCTGAGCTGCCAAAATCAAGAGTCAGACACTTACCGTACTGAGTCACTCAGGTGCCCCCTCAACATTACTTCTTGTGTGTTAAGTTTTTAATATAAAAATTTCCAGACACACGCAGGTAGAGAGAATAGTTTAATGACCATCATTTACCCATTACTCAGCTTCAAGTTATAAACATGTCACAAATCTGGTTTCATTTACCTTTATCTACCTTCTATCTCTTCCCACAATGCAAAAGCGTACACATACTTACACACACACACACACACAATTTCTCCCTGGAATATTTGAAGAAATACCAGACATAGTGTCATTTTCCTCATAAAGTACTTTATATGCTTTTAATAGTAAGACTTGAAAAAAAATAACCACCTGGGTATTATCAGACTCCGATATAACAATATCCTAAATATTCTAATACCCAATCGATATTCAAACTTTCCCAACTGTCTCCAACTCCTTCTTTCACAGTTAGCTTATTCAATACTAAGAAATGATGAATTCCATAAACTGCACGGTCACCATATGTCTTAAGTAATTAGTCTACATAATCCCTCTCCCCTCTTGTGCCCTTGCGTTTGTTAGAGAAATCAAGTTATTTACCCATTATATTCCATATCCTAGAATTGAATAGTTGTTTCTCTGTGACGTTAACTTGTTCCTCCGCCTCTGTTCTTCCTATAAACTGGTAGTTGGATGTGGGACTTGATTTAAGTTCAATTTTTACTTAGGCTTTCCTATTCCTTATGTTGTAAACGTCTTGTGGAATCATAGCGTGAACTCGTGGATGCCCGGTTGCCTCACGTTCCATGATGCCCGCGATCAATGCAAGTGACATCAGCCCGTTCCGTCCTCCACAAGCTTGGCAAACATAACCCTGATGGTTTAGCACTTACTGGACACCATTGCCAGTGTTTCATTGATGCCTGAAAGGGCAATTTTCTTCCTGTCATCCTTTCTGCATTAGTGAGCCACAATTCTTCTGTACAGAAGAACTTATCCTCATCAATTATTTTGCTGTCCTGTAATACAGTATGTATGGGAGAGGCTGGACAAATTCTTGATTCTTTCCACTTATCAATTTTCAGAGTAATAACTTATGTCCTCATAACCTCCAAATGCAACTCGTAGGTTTTTTTTAGAAAGAATCATTATGAACTCAAGAATTTCTATATATTTAATATTTTAATTGAACAAACTTCTGTGTATTTAATATTTTAATTGATAGTCATATTGTACCATTTTGGCTAATGGGACACCTTTCACATTTGCTTTCTTTTGAAATGATCTATTTGGTCTTTGACAGTTTCTTGCTTTTCTACATTTCAAGATGTTCCAGGCTTATCTTGTACATTTCAGATTCCATATGGATTCCAAAAGGTGATTTACTGGGTCAAAATGAGTTAACTATTTTCAAGGTGTTTTGGCATAGTGGAAAGAGCATGGACTTTGGAGGTGGGTAGATCAGCGTTAGACTCCTAGTTCCATTGCTTTCTAGTTCTGGACTCCTAAAAGGCTTTACCTCTTTTGGCACCTGGGTGGCTCAGTAGGTTGAACGTCTGACTTCAGTTCAGGTCATGATCTCACAGTTTGTGAGTTCAAGCCCCACGTCAGTCTCTGTGCTGACAGCTCGGAGCCTGGGAGACTGCTTCGGATTCTGTCTCTCCTCCTCTCTCTGCCCCTCCTCTGCTCATGCTTTGTCTCTCTTAAAAGTAAATAAACATTAAAAAAATTTTTTTTAAGGGCTTTACATGTCAAAATGAGGATAAGAAGAGCCTCTACAAGGAAGAGGAAGTTAGAATAATGTAGAAATTTTTTTTTATCATGATGTTAAATGGAAGAAGCAGGATTCACCCTTTTATACAGAAGCACAGAGGGCTGCCTCTGTGGCCCAATCGATGGAATGTCCGACTCTTGATTTCAGCTCAGGTCATGATCCCAGGGTCATGGGATTGAGCCCTCCATTGGGCTCTGCCCTGAGTGGGGCCTCCTCCTTAAAATTCTCTCTTTTCCTCTCTCTCTGCCCCTCTTCCCCATTCATGCATGTGCTCTCTCTCTCTCTCTCTCTCTCTCTCTCTCTCTGAAATTTAAAAAAAGTGCATAAACTACTGTGTTCAAATATGTTAATATGTTAATAATGATATATTTTGATGGTAGGATTACAGGTCAAGGATCTCTTCTTAAGTCTCATACTAAACTTTTCCATATAACCTAGAATGGGAGGAAAGACAATAACTTTATTAAAAGAACAATAAACCTCTGCCACAAATTCCATAGTGTTGATTAAAATTCATCTGGGATGTGATTCATCGCATCCTCTTTTTGTATCTCTCATGGTCAATTTAATCTACTTGTCCTTTAACAGAATTTAATGCAAATTGTGTAATAAAGAAAAACATTGATGTAACTATACTCTGCCATCTGCTTCCTTTCTCTGTGCCACGTCATATTGATTTCAGCAGACCAGGTCAAAGCTGAGTGTTTCCTGCTTTCAAGGCTGACCTCTGAAGACCTCATACGATTTTGCCTCGTTGCTCCCAGTGGGGATCCTCTAATTTCTGGATTGACAGCTGAAGGCAGAGCAGTAAAAACAGGAAGTAAAATAAAATTTCCATTTGACATGTTTATAAATCAATTTTCCCATGGAGCGGAGTTGCTGCTCTTGGTGCTCATTGAAAAGTCTTATCGATCAGAAACTTAAACCAATTGGATTTTTAGTCACCTAAGGATTCAGATTGATTCAGGTTGACTTGTAAAACATGAGTTCATCTGTAATCCTTCAAAACTATGACAAATAATAAAAACTTCTGTGGAAGATATCTGCAGAGGTTTCTAATATAGGATGAGATCTGATTTTCAGGAATGATATTTTGATGTTGGAGTCAAGGGTCATAATTTCCTCTTTTAAAGTGTGCAGTGGGATTCTATAGACATTTGGGGTCGAAGGGAAGGTGGTAATCACAGATAACATGTTTCTTCATATTTTTCTATTTAAGCATCTCTCGTTTGAAAAGAGTATTCTTTATTTTAATTTTGAAACAGGGTAAGCTATGTCCTACATTGTGAAGACTTGACAAGTGTGGCTTGCCTGATCAATTCCAAACAAAGAATTGCCTTTGATCAATCTTCTGTGTAAAAAGAAATATGTAAAAGAAAGCGTGCTCGTAATTCCAAACAACTAGTAAGAGTTGGGTTTTTTTCTCTTTTCTTATTTCGCTTCATTGATGAGCTGATGTGGGTGGTGATCTATAGATGAGCCAAACCCAAGCATTTAGCATCAGGACGATTGTCGGGAAAAATGCTGCTTCATTCCCAACACATCTCTAGTGACCACTTGTTCTTGGAGCAGAATCTCCGTTGAATGCTGGAAATACATTGGTGATGAAGACAGCACTGCTCACCAAAGCCCTAAGAACCTAGCTAGCTTGGCTGTATGCACAGACATCAACAAACAAGAGATGAGCAGAGGACATGTCAATGCATGCTGTGTGGTGTGTGATGACGGGAGCTGTCCCTACTGACAGTGGATGAGGATTCTCCAGAGAAACAGAACCAATAGCATCTCTCTCTCCCATCATTTTAAGGAATTGGCTTAGGCAGTTGTGGGAAGCTGAGAAGTCTGAAATCTATTGAATAGGCTGGAGACCTGTGGAAGGATTGATGTTGCAATCTCTAGAGTCTGAACGTAATTCTGAGGCAGAATTCCCTCTCTCTTGGAGGATCTCCATCTTTTTCTCTTAAGGGCTCCAAATGACGGAATGAGACTCACCTGATTCATCCCCATGGCAGAACCCCAAGATTCTAAAGGGTAGACAGTGAAAGTAAGGATCCCTCTCACTCTGGACCTCAAGCTACCTTGAGTCCATGTGTCTATGAGCAAATGAGTGTAGACACTTTTTAAAATATGCCAATAATAACACATTGCTTTTTTTCAGCTAACAAAATATCTTAGAGATTTGAATTAAGTTGAATTAAGTTAAAGCTGCCTTATTTTTGGATGGTCACAGAATATTCCACTGTACAAATAGACCATAATTTACTTAGTCTCTGGTCTAAATTGTGTCCAGTCCTATGTAGTAAAGACGGTTTGGTCACAGATATCCTCATAAACACATTTACCCTGCCTTTCTTTAAGATAAATCCCTTGATATAGAATTGCCAAGTCAAAGGGTATGTGTATTTGAAATTTTGATATATTAGCAAATTATCCTCCATAAAGGATGTGCCAGTTAACACACCTACAACTCATTATTTTGGCTTGCAACTTAACAAATGTACAAACATGATATCACAGAAGATATTTTCATATCTTGCACATGACACCAAGGTATTAGAGTGGCTGGCCCATCCTCTTCTTTTCCCTCAGACCCCAGTGGCCCATCACCAACCTCCGGAAGTCAGTTCCCTGGGTGTAGTCTGAAAGAACCCACCCATGGATATGACCATCCCAAAGCTTCGCCTATTACCATTCATCTCTGATCAAATATGAAAGTGTTGGTCTCCTCTTGGTGACTTGCCCAAGGTCACACGGGTCTTAGGTGTCAGAAGTATAACTTAAAGGTCTCATTCAAGTTCTTGCTCAAGACTTGACTTCTTATGACCTTTAGGGCCAGGGATTTGTAACCATGTCTAAATGAGTCTAAATGAGCTAATTCAACCACATCATTGATGAGCTGGCTCTTGTGCCTTGTTTAGGGCAGTGCCTGGTACCTAGCACTCAACAAACAAGTATTTATTATTGGCATTCTTGTTTCTCGGGGGTGTGGCACGGGTGGGTGGGGGGAACCGGAGGGACTAAGAGGAGACGGAAGTCACTTGGACTGGAGGTGAAGTACCAGAGATGGCTGGCTGGCTGGCATGACCTCCCTGGTCCGTCCAGCCCAGTAATTCAAGCTGTTCCAGTTTGGTAGCCGCATTGGAGTCATGGGGGCAGATGAGCATTTTTCTTAATTGAGCAAGAGCTAATGAGAGCTGTATTTCTTTGAATCTGCCCATTGAATGAGAACAAACACTAATTACCACTGGGCTGGAAAGGCCAGATACAATTTGCCAAATGAGAGGGCCTCTTCCTCCATCAGTTATAAAACAGTGTGCAGAGGACCGCACGCTCTCCAACAGTGAGAGTCCACCGCTGGCTCAGTGTTAAATACAGAGCGAAGGCCCCATAAACTGGCATCCGAGGGAGAAGCAATTAAACGTGGCGCTGCCCCTGCAGCGATGTCCCAGCAGCCGCCTCCGTTGGAGGTTTCAAGGCTCAGCAGCTCCTGGGATGAGTGGGGAATGACAATGTGCTGGGTTCTTCGCAGGCACAAAGGATGCAGTGGGTGTCTCCTGTCTGGGGCAGAACCGGACCGCCATGTCACCTGTTGATGACTGCATTTAGGCACATTCTGACACAGCTGGTGGGACATCCAGGCTCCAGGGGGAAGCAATAGGGATCTGGCTTCTTCTCTTTAAAAGTAAACGCAACCTCGTATTTCACATCTTATGTCTCCCATTCCACCAGATGCCCGGTTTTCCCACTCCAGCCCAGAGAGTATTTCTACGTCTTTGGGGCTCAGTGAAGTTGGCAGTTATTCTGAATCCAGTAAAACCTTGGATTGCGAGGAACTTGTCTTGCGAGTGTCCTACAAGACAAGCAAACATTTCTAATAAATTTTAACTTGATAAACGAGCGGTGTCTTACGAGTAGTACTGAAGTGATGCTGAAGGTCACATGATCACAACTGAGCCAAAGGTTCTTGAAGTTCGCTTTGATATACGAGTGCTTTGGATTACAAGCATGTTTCCGGAACGAATTGTGCTCACGAACCAAGACTTTACTGTATATGTTTCTGAGATGCTGTCGTTAGTTAGCTTGGCTTATAACAACAGCATCAGTCCCTTCATTTTATGACCGAGATTTGAGGCCTTGAAGACACTGGCATTAGTCCATGAAGGACAAGACTGAGTGAAGTCTAGGTATTGATGAGTGAATTTGTATGTTGGGGCCCACAAAGTAGAGGCTGCCCATTGGCCCAGCCCATAGCCCAAGTTCAAACCTAAGTGAGCCTGCACTTACAGGAAACTCCTGTCAAGGGACCTAACGCACACCAGTCAGTCCTCCAACTCCACTCGAGCTGACTCACCTTAGCCTGGAAAACAGGACCTGCCGGCCTTGTAAGAAAATCCCTCACCTCCTAGCCAATCATGCCCTGTTTCCTATTGCCTCTTCTAGAGCTCTATATGCTCGCTCTTGCCCCAAATCCCCGGGAGCAGTGCTCCCCTGTTTGCAAGGCACCAACTCCCCAACTGCAATGTGTTTTCCCTTGACTAAAGGACATCAGACTCATCACTACGTTGTTACAGTTTTGTCCTTTGGTAGCACAGAGCACGAGTAAAGGACAGTACCAGGCGGCTTCTCTCTCCTCTTTTTGACCATTTCCGGCGAGACCTGGGAGCCTGAGCGAGTTGCGCTGACACCGACATGCAGGTCTCTGGGGCACACACACACACACCCGCTTGACTCTGGGTGTGTGGCACAGGTGTGGCAGGGCATGGGACGCCTTCTTGACTCACCCTGTCTGCTCTGTAATCCTGGTCAAGGGGCCTCTGCAGTCCCGGTTCTCAGGCTTCTTCCGGGTCCTGCTCTGTCTCTGTTCTCTGGGCCCCTGGGAGCACTGGGCCCTTTGTCTATGTCACCTCTAGGCCTCAGAAGCATCTTTGCCTGTGGAGCTGAAGCAGTGTTTCTCTGTGGTTGAGAGTTTGGTTGTCTCTATTAGAATCTTTTGTTTGATGTTTATTTATTTTTGAGAGTGAGAGAGAGAGAGTGAACACGAGTGGGGACGGGGCAGAGAGGGAGACACAGAATCCAAGGCAGGCTCCTGGCTCCCAGCAGTCAGCACAGAGCCCAATGCGGGGCCCAAACTCTCAAACAGTGACATCATGACCTGAGCTGAAGTTGGAAACTTAACCGACTGAACTATTTAGGTGTCCCTGTATTAGAATCTTGGTTCCACCCGTTACTGTGTGTCTTTGGGCAAACTACCTACCCTCTCTGTGACCTGGTTTCCATATCTGTAACATAGGGATAATAATAGCATTGTTATGAAAGTTAGATGAGATCATACAAGGTCATTAGAACGGCGCCTCCTGCATAAGGAGCTCTCCGGTCCCTGAGCAGAGCTGCTTTATGCTTCCACCTCTCTCTTGGGGCTCAAACCTAGTCTGGCTGGGCGGGCAGCGGGGTAGGCAGATATGGGAACGCACTGCCATGCTGCCCTCTATCTCTTGCCTTTGCACAACCAGTTTCCCTCTCCTCACTCTGGTCCCAAGAACTGTGAGAGCTCCCAAGTATGTCAGCATAGGCACGGGGACCACAGGGGCCACTGTTCTGCAATTGCACGTGTGAACCCAGTCTGGCCTTTTCGAGGCCCCCGGGAACAACCTCTGCATAAGCTGGGGGTGGGGGGGCACTCGGTAGGCCTGTTGCTCACACTCTGATGGCCCTCAGGGCTCGCTCCCCCATCTTCTCCGCTAAAGCCCGAGAGGCCATGGCTCGAGCTGTGGGTAAAGACAGGTATTTATGGGCATTTCTCTACCCAGAGTAGTTTTATGCCAGACTGTGCGGCGAGCCTGATGTTTATTGGCTCGGCCCCTAAAGGCTTTCCCTTCCAGAAGGTCTGCGCGCCAGCGGCAAGGCGTCCTCCTTGGGCTTGAGTAGTGGAGCCACCCTCTTAGGGGCAGGACCTCCTTCCCAATCTCCCTCCTGTCAGGGAGCACCGTGGGAAAGCCTGTTCTCTCTGAGCTCCCGGCTGGGCCTCAGAGCCTGGACTCTGCCCCGACCCCGCCCACCCCTCCCCGGGCATTCCCCAGTCCTGCTGGGGTGGGTGGAGATGATGGACATGATTTATTTGCCATTATAATTATTTTTGCATGATGTAATTATAATGATTTACCTTAAAAATTTTTTTAATGTTTATTTATTATTGAAACAGAGAGAAACAGAGCATGAGTAGGGGAGGGACAGAGAGAGACGGAGACACAGAATCTGAAGCAGGCTCCAGGCTCCGTGCTGTCAGCTCAGAGCCCAACGCGGGGCTTGAACCCACAGACAGAACCATGAGATCATGACCTGAGCCGAAGTTGGCTGCTTAACCGACTGGCCCACCTGGGTGCCCCAATTTCATTGTTTTAAGTAGACTCCACGCCCTACGTGGGGCTCAAAGTCATGACCCTGAGATCAAGAGTCCCACACTCTACCAACAAAGCCAGCCAGGAGCCCTTCTCTTAGCCTTTTGTAAAATGGTTTTATTGAGATACAACTGACACAGAACCGCACATATTTAATGAGGATAATTTGATGAGTTTGGACATAGGCAAACATCTTTGATACCATCAGCACACTCAGAAGATAGACACAGCCAAGACAGAATTTTCTGCACCCTTCCCCCAACACACGCCTTTTGTATATGGAAGGAAAACTTAATTTTTTTATTATGAGGTTCCTGTCCTCTTACATGAAACTATTTATTAAGCATTCGTTTTTTTATTAAAATTTTTTTTTACATTTTATTTATTTTTGAGAGAAGAGAGAGACAGAGCTTGAACAGGGGAGGGGCAGAGACAGAAAGAGACACAGAATCCAGAGCAGGCTCCAGGCTCTGAGCTAGTGGTCAGCACAGAGCCTGACATGGGGCTCGAACCCATGAACTTTGAGATCATGACCAGAGCTGAAGTCAGAAGCTCAACTGACTGAGCCACCCAGGCGCCCCAGCATTCATTTGCTAATATTTGTCCTTGTAGTATTGTTAGAAAAAATAAACTGAGCTATATTTAAAAAATGTTGAGATTTTGGGAGCAAAGCTCTATTTGAATCAGGCAGCCCCCAAACGGGAGTCAGGAGTGCTTCACCCATCAGCGCTGGGGAGGGACTTTCATGGAGTAAAGATGGAAGCAGAGTAAGGAAATTACTGATTGGCCACAGACCAAGCCTCGATGGCTGTTTGTGACTTTGGTTGTTCTTAGGATTTGATTTCTTAACCCCGAGGCCCTTCCCGGCTTCCTCTTTGCTTTGCTTACAGAGACCTCGACAACATTAGAGCCACGTCGGTCCAACAGCCCCCTTGCTTAATTAGTTTAACAGTATCAAGCGAATGAGACTGTTCACCAAATACAAATGGTCAATCATTTTTTTAAATTATTTAACATTTATTTATTTTTGAGAGACCGAGTGCAAGTGGGGAAGGGGCAGAGAAAGAGGGAGATACAGAATCGGAAGCAGGTTCCAGGCTCTGACCTGTCAGCATAGAGCCGGACATAGGGCTTCAACCCATGAAGGTGGGTTGGATGCTTAACTGACTGAGCCACCCAGGTGCCCCTCAACTGGTCAATAATTTCACCATCTACATTTCTTTAAAAAATCAAAATACTTTTTTTTAAAAAAGAAGTTCATTGGGATACACTTACTATTAACTGAGCACAATCTCCAATTAAAGGGGGTTGAGTCCCAGAGTTTGAGGACAATGATTTGGGAATTAAAAACACCCCACTCCCTACCTGTATGTCAGTCTCTCTCTGTCTCTCTCTCTCTGTCTCTCACACACACACACACACACACACACACACGCACACATTGATGGATTGATGTTAATCTTTGACTGTTTTTTTTCCCTCCTGAACTGGGGTTATAGAGTAGAGATGAAAATATTTGGAAGGGCCCCTGCAGAATCTACTTGGTCACCTGGAACCCTAGCTTCCTCATCTTTAAAATGAAGAAATATAACTTTTCCTCTCTAAGGTCACTTCCTTCTACTCCCCCCCATCCCTGCCCCCAGATTCCCAAGAGATCCAATTTATAGTGATGATTAATCCAACAGAGCCAAGTACTCATTTGCATACAAATAGAATGCAAATCACGAGGTGCAGACAACACACAGCAGAATTGGGATGGGCTATCAGTGCCCCCTCCTTCTGGAGGTGCCCAGACAGGCAAACCACGCAGGAGAAATGAAATTCAGCAGGCACAGGAGAGGGCTCTGCGTTATCAGCGGCCCCAGGCATGCTGACCGGAGTCTGGATCCTGAGCACTCTGCATGGGGAGACCTTATCGCCCAGTCCTGGAGTTTGGAATCATTATCTCCCAGTGCAGAGGGATTAAAAATAATGTTTGGGCATGATGGACAGTGGCTAGCAGTCAGCCAGGCACATGGTGACATTTACTGCTCGCAGAAAAGGGTCTTGGCAAAGCCAAAGTCAAGGCAGGTGACTGGGGGCCACTGGCAGATTATCAAGGTCACCTAGTGAACATTATCATTTGATGCATTCTTATCTCACTGTGTTGTTACAGGAATAAAATACAACAGAGTGGCAACAGCCCACTGGAACATTATATGTATTATCCACATAAATGGTCAATTTTCAGGCAAGCATCCAGTATTTGGTGTTTATTCTATGTTCGATACTGTGGGTGGTGACAGCCAACATGTATTAAAGACTTACTATGTGGCAGCATTGTTAATAGGTGGTTTAAATAACTCAATCTATGACTGTAGGAATTTTGAATATATCAATTTAGTTACTTCTAACAATCTATAAAATAGGTACCATCATTACTGCCATCTAAGAGATTAGAAAATGAAGGTAAAGTAATTTGCCCAAGGTCACAGCGAGTCTGTGGCCAAGCTGAGGCTCCAACTTCCTCTAGAGACTGTCCTCTTAACCACAGTGTTATATGCCCTTCAATTATAATCATGAGACTTATTTAGTAATGAATCCAATCTTTTATGTGATATATATTCCACTTATTTGAGATAATGTAATTTTGATATGTGTTTTAGTTAATATTATACAAGCATATTCCCACGTCTTTAAAAACTATTCCTAGACATAATTGAAAGATGAGTATCATTATATTGAAAGGAACTATTATAATTACGTTGAACTATAATGAGACATAACACAAATCCTGGAGGCGAGAGCACCAGTGAGAACAGGAGGGTGGAGTTGGGAAATTAGAGAAAAGAAGGCAAGAATCCTGGACTGCCGCATCGAGCATCAGCTAGATGAGGTATAAGTTTGCTTTACGAAGCGTTCTCACTTATGAAGTAGAAGAAATGTCTCTTCTTGGCCAATGCATGAGATGTTGTAAATACAAGTGGATATTGGAAAGTTATTTAAATACACTGAAAGAAAAGGCCGGCATGAGTTCAGGAGGATCATATGGAGAAATAGTTTTGGTGATGTCACAATGCCTGTCATATACCGTGATGTCGATCGTGGGAAGCGGGGTGTAGAATCGTGTGAGAATCTTTTCTGTAAGTCCCAGATCAGAAGACAGGGCAAGGAGGCAGCCCTAATGAGGCAGGTGACTCACAGGAAGAAAAAGGACTGTCATGAACTGGCTCTCTCTTTGCCAGGAGGATTTGGATGGAGATTGATGATCTGACCAAACCTTCCATCTGAATTTAGTCTGGTTCCATTAGGACAAGTCATCCATCTTTTCAGGTCAGGCGGTGGCACAACTTATGCTATTTTCATCACATTCTGACCTGTTTGTCATTTGCAATGAGATGCCAATGACCCAGAAAACACCAGGAAAGAGATCCGTAAATAGATTTTCTCACTAGACCAATTAGGAAATAACCCCCAACAAAGTGTGTTGTAAAAATATTATTAGTGATGTGTTGTCACCTTTAAGCTCCATAAACAACTGTCACTGAGCGTTTACCAAGTATCAAGGCCTAGTAACCAGAGCTGGACTAGATGAGATGAGTAAAGCACTCCCCTGGGACACAAAACTGGAGGGACATCAACAAGCTCAGCAATCATGATCAATAATGTTCATATGCAACATCGAGAAAACAGAATCAGCAGACTCTCTCCCTCCTATGATTGCCAATAAAGCTTTAGCGTCTGACTGACGCCTGTACGTGCTCTCCATAGTCAATGCCTTCATTCTAGTCTGTTACCATGCTTTATTTTTTTAAATGTCTTATTTATTTTTGAGAGAGAGAGAGAGACAGTGTGAGCAGAGGAGGGTCAGAGAGAGAGGGAGACACAGAATCTGAAGAAAGGCTCCAGGCTCTGAGTTAGCTGTCAGCACAGAGCCTGACACGGGGCTCAAACCCACAAACCGTGAGATCTTGACCTGAGCCAAAATCGGACACTCAACCGACTGAGCCACCCAGGCACCCCTGTTACCATGCTTTAACTCGTCATCTCCGTCATCCTGGGCCGCCATAACACTAGGTACCTTGAACAGAGGGCATTTATTTCTTTCTGGAGGCTAGAAGTCCAAGATCAAGGTGCCCATATGGTCAGGTTCCTGGGAGGACTCTCCTCTTGGCTTGTAGGTGGCTGCCATCTTGCCGTGTTTTCACAAGGCAGAGAGAGAGAGAGAGAGAGAGAGAGAGCAGGGGTTGGGGGAGAAAGAGGGGAGGAGAGAGAGAGAGGAAGAGAGAGCAGGAACTCTGGTCTTTCTTCCTCTTATAAGGACACCAACTCCATTGTTGGGGTCTCACCCTCATGACCTCATTGAAACCACCACCTAAATAAAGACCCCACCTCTAAAAGCCATCACATGGGGGGTGAGGGTTTCAGTACATGAATTTGTGTAGGGAGGTATAAGGTATTTGCTGTAATCCTTTCTCCCCATTCTCTGTCTCTTTTTCTATTTCTTGTGTGAAAATTTGGGCACAGAGATGTTAAATAACTTGCCCAAGTTCACACAGTTAATTCTGCAGTCAGGATCTGAACTTAGCACCCTAACTCCAGAGCCTGCACTTTTATTCACTCTTGCTATACTCCCTGTAAAGAGAAAGAACGGTATTTTATTAAGAGAAATCTTGCCTGAGCTATGAGCAGAATAGAGTTATAATTTCAGGGACAGTAGAAATCTTCCCATGTTTCGATTTCCTGTATACGGACAGTTGTAAAGTGAAGTACCTGCTGGGAGGCAGGAGGAGAGGATGGGAGGGGGGCACTTCTTGACCCTGAATCAATTAGTAGCACCTTAGCTTGACAGTATTTAGGTGAGCTGTCAGGCCCAGAAATCCTGGTATGTGGGCGGGGGGGGGGCGGGGTTTTTATGAACTGCAAAAATTAGAGAAGAATCAGGGTACAGTGAAGAACATGAAGAACAGTCTAGAAGGTGAAGGACACAGGGGGCGTAGGGGGCAAGCACTCGAGGACCCCAACCCCATGGAGCAGCTGCAGGAGAGCTGCGGGAGGGTGGGTAGGACTAAGTGGAGCTTGTGAGAGTCGAGAGAGGGGTGCACAGGGCCCCCTTCTTCTCTCCAAGGAAGTAGCATCCAAACGGAAGTTTGTAGAATCACCAAACCCTGCAGCAGCATCTTGCTTGATGTTCAGTGGTGTCCATGAGCGTTATGGTTTCTAATTTCTGTTGTGCCTGAACTTGCCAGTGCCCTGTTTGTGAATAATCCCTGTTTCCTCTCACGGTTGCCACAGAACATGCCCCATGTTGTTAAATGACATTTGGGCCCTGCCCACGCGGTTCAGAGGGCCTTGTCCAAGGTCATGCCGTGATCCACAGCCAGGATTTGGACTTAAGCCCAGATTCTGACTTCTAAGCCTCTGTGTCAGCCATTACTAGCCGACATTCCTTGTTAATTCTCCTGATCCACAAACTTGTAGGCTTCACAAGCCCTAGAGTGAAATTAATTTTTGGAGTAGTTGGTGCCTTCTTTCTCTTTGTTTTGGTTCAACTCCCCACTGTGGAAATCCAGGCGATCCTCAGAGATCACTCCCATGCCCCGCGGTCTCCACGCCGTGAACCTAAGGCTGAGTCTCTGTAAGTGCCCATTTCTCCTGTTTTCACTTTGGTCTTGCATTGAGTGAATGTTTGTGTCCCTTCCAAGTTCCTATGTTGAAATCCTAAGCCCTAATGGGATGGTACTAGATGGAGCCTTTGGGAGGTGATTGGGTCACCAGGGTGTAGTCTTCCCGAATAGGACTAGTGGGTTTTTTTTGCTGTTTAAGTTGATTTACTTATTTTGAGAGAGAGAGAGAGAGAAAATCCCAAGTAGGCTTCACACTGTCAGTGCAGAGTCTGATCTGGGGCTTGAGAGCATGACCTGAGCAGAAATTAAGAGTCGGACACTCAACCAACTGAGGCGCCCCAGGACTAGTGCTCTTATAGGAAGAGACACAAAAGAACTTGCTTCCTCTCTCTCTCTCTCTCTCTCTCTCCACCGCCATGTGAAGACACAGCAAGAAGATAGCTATCTGCGAAGGTGGAAGAGGTTTCTCACCAGGATTGGACCATATGGGGCCCCTGCTCTCAGGCTTCACAGTCTCCAGAAGTGTGAGAAATTTATGTTGCTTAAGCCTCCAGTCTCTGATATTTTTGTAACAGCAGCTCTAGCTGACTAAGGCAGGACTTTGTGGAATTTGTGGTTCTGTGTGGTACATGCACTTAAGAATATAATGCCTTTTCAGGTTTCTCCTGGTACCTTGAAAGATGCAAAATGCCCTTGATGTCCTTAAGGAGTGACCCCAAAAGGTGACACTTGAGTATCTGGGCCTTTGCCTCTGAGGTATGTCTGAATATGTGAAGACAGTGATGTCCAATGTAGTACCAAGAGGGATCCTCGAAGATCCAGGCAGGAAAAACCCTTCCATCCCCCTCCTATTCCAGTCCTGAGCCCCTGGAACAGAGAACATTGGCTGTTTATACAAAAGCCATTCTGCCCCTCCCTCTACACCATACTTTTCATTTCTGGGAGATCCGGCTTCCCACCGTGGTATACACAGGCCAGATATGTGACTAGATTCTCCTGAAGAGTCTCTTGAAGCTAGGCCTGGCTAAAGGAACCTAAGAGGAAAGGGTGCTCTGTGAAAGAAAGGGTCGATTCCCATGACAAGAGATTCACAGAAGGAAGCACACGTTTGTTCCTGACTGCTGTTATGAGTGTATGTGATGCCTGGATCTTTGGCAGCCATCTTGAGACCCTGAGGGTAAACATCACAACATTGTGAGGTGCTGAGTGAAAAAAAGGGGAGAGCCTTGGAGGCCATCTTTGAAGTGTGGCACCACACTGGGAATCATCCTTTTTCTTGTCTCCTTGCTTTACAGGATAAGTGTTCTTATTGCTTGAATGATTTTTAATTAAATACTTAGGACGGTTGGACCCTATTTTCCAATGCAAGTCACCGAGAATGGAATCCACGGACATAAATGGAGTTGGTTATTAGATGTTTATTTTAGTTCGGCTGAATGGCCCCTCCTGAGTAGATGCAATTCCTTGGAAGAGCGGCCCGCTGAGCAGAAGCTCAGGTTTATATAGATCAGAGTAACCAATCACATCTTACGGCATTTGATGGTACCTCGGGGCAGTGACTAGATGACTTTCACCTGTTGACTTTGCCTGTTCCTGGTGGGCTTGTTTTAACAGAATCTTAACAGATTTATCGAGTTACACTCCTAGGGTCACCAGCATGGAAGTAAGCAAGTGAAAACAATAGTTGGCAATTTAGGATCTAACGAGACCCTGTGGCTGAAAACATCCAACCACACTCTTGCCCCTACTTCCCTTACACGCTCATTCTCCCCAGAGCTGTGTCCAAGGCAGCTTCCTCCTCACAAACACGACATCGTTTCTAGACCCATTTCTTTTGGCACCAGGTTTAAAAGCTGCATATGTACACACACACACACACACACACACACACACACACACACACACACTTATGAGACCTCGATTCACTTCCTGTCAGTTCAGTGTGTGTGTGTGCGTGTGCGTGTGTGTGTGTGTGTGTGATGTACTTTAAGTGCCCAGGGAATACTGCTGAAAGGAAGAAAGTACACAAATGTACAGGGACAGTGACAACTGGCTCTGAGTCATAGCCGGTCTGGGTAATGAATGAGATGGTCCTCAGCTGTGTGGGTGGTGGCGGGTCGCCTCTATTCAGGGATCGCTCCTGTCTTCCCTGAGGCTCCTGTCAAGGAGATATTTGTGTTCCATTGACTCAGCACTAGCAGGAAAATCCAACACGAGCTGGATTTGCTATTCAGGGCTACCGATGTCCCTGAGTAAGGGATGGAGGGATTCAGAGTGGGGTCAGGAAAGAGGAAGCGCTGCTAAGGATTTTCATGGCTGATTAGGAAGATGGCTTCATGCAAGGTGAAGACGCAAAGGACGTGCCTTGGGAGCCAGGGGCCATGTGACCCCAGAGTGAAAGCCAAGCGTGGGACCACTAGACACAATCTGATATGAGCCCAGGCATTAGGAAAGCAGATCTACAAGGTCCAGGGGAAAGAACACGTAAGAGGCGAAGGTTGTCTTGGCTCATGGAAAAGCGGAGCTTGGAAGAGTTAGTGTAGAGGATGGGATGGTCCGGGAAGCGCAGGGTTGGGGTAGGCGTGAAGCCAGGCAGTGGGGAGGAGGAGGAATTGGTTCACTGCAGGAGGAAGAAAGCCACATAGGATGGTTTCTAGAATAGTACTCATCACAGACAAGCGTAGTCATGGAGAGCAGGTTTTGATCTGGGCTCCTCACAGGAAAAGAGCACTCGAATGGGACCCAAGGCTGAAGACAAATGGGAATTACCAGAGAGATAGCTTTTGTTAAAAAAAAAAAATTCAGGAGCACACCTGGGTGGCTCAGTTGGTTAAGCATCCAACTTCAGCTCATGTCATGATCTTGTGGTTCATGAGTTCGAGCCCTGCATTGGACCCTGTGCTGACAGCTCAGAGGCTGGAACCTGCTTCAGATTCTGTGTCTCCCTCTTTCTTCTGTCTCTCCCCTGTTTGTGCTCTGTCTCTCTCTCAAATATAAATAAACATTTAAAAAAAAGCGCATCCTGAATCCCACACATTTCCACCCAACATTCGGATTCAGGCATTTCAGAGATTCTGATTAATGAGTCCCTGGAATTTATATTTTGAGAGATTTTCAGGTGATTCCAATGCTCAGACAGGCCTTGAACTTCAGAAAAAGTCAAAGCTGACTTTGACGAGGAGCAGAGGTACTGAAGGTGAGCAGGCAGTCCGGCCTCAGGCGTCAGGTCAAGGACATAAACTCTCTACTCCGGGAAACTACAGAATTACACAATAGGGGCGGGGCACCGGCCAGCCTGGGGAGAGCACACAGACCTGTGCTGGTGTCTTTACACCTGAGAAAACTTAAGGTGCAGAAGGGATTTGCCCAAGGTCGCAGCTCCAGCGAGGGGTGGGACTGGGAAATGGGCCCCGGTTTCTCTTGTCTGCCTCTAACTGCGGCAGAGTGACTTCAAGGAAGGAGGGACATGCCACGTGCTTGTGGGTACGTCACCGTGTACTTGAGAAGCCTCTGTTGTTCGGTTAGAAGGGGAGGAAGCTTCAACGCTGTGGTCAGTATTCTTTCTAGAGTTTACCAGCCAACAGCAAGGGCTATGTTCCTTTGGTTCCTGCAATGGATAGTTGGGGCGGCAACGCATGAGGTCTTAAGTTAAAACAGCAATTAAAATAGTATGCAAAGCATTCCTTTGTTTATAACATATTAATTTATTATAAAGTAGTTGACTTTCTTCTATGTTGAGTTTAATGAGTTTCTTTCAGAGAAACTGTACAAGGCGTGCTCGCAGAGAGGAGGCTATGTTGCTTTTTAAATAAGCAATGTAGCTGTCACCAGATGTTATGAAGATTGATTACTAATGCATTTTTAATGCAGATCATTTATTAGATGATAGGGTTTTTCCCCTCTAAGTTTCCAGTAGGAGGAAATCACTGAGTTTTTCCATTTTAAATTAAAGGTTTTTCAATAAGCCTTAAAATGGATGATCAAATTCAATTATGTAACAAGCACATTTAGGATGAAGCCCAGTGCTGATGCTTCTTCCTCATACTTTTATGTCTGAATTCCAACAAACATCTTGAGAGCAAGAACCGAAAATGACCCATACCCTGTCCAAGGTGTCGAGTAGAGCAGAATTAGAATCTAGAAAGTGCTTCCATAAATGTTTGCTGGATGAATGAATGTCATATGCTGTTGTTTTCTTGGAAACATGCCAAGTGTCCCTGGCTAAGTACACTTGTCGTGAGCTTGTTTATCAGTGATGGATGGCCCTACGGGATTCCTATTTCATGTCTCTCTCTTCCAGTGGCCAGGAAGAAGGCAAAGTGCCGAGGTGAACTTGAACTCAGTTCTCCGTGCTCAGCACACATGGCTGACTCCCTTGGGTTAAGAATGAATGAGCCCAGGGGCACTTGGGTGGCTCAGTCAGTTGAGTGTCAGACTTTGGCTTGGGTCATGGTCTCACGGTTCATGGGTTCCAGCCCCGCATCAGGCTCTCTGCTGTCAGCATGGAGCCCCTTTCCGATCCTCTGTACCCATCCCTGTCTCTGCCCCACCCCCCTTCCCCCTCCTCCAACTCAGCTGTCCTCTGCTCACATGTACTCTCTCTCTCCCCCCTCTCAAAAATAAATAAATATTAAAAAAAAAAGAACGAATGAGCCCAACTGTATCCCTGTTGTTCTTGCTGAAGTAAGTTCAAAACTGCTCCTAGTCATACCAACTAGTTGGCCTATGTTTCAGCTGCATCAAGACAGCCAGTGGAAAATGCAGAGTGGCCAAGAGCTCTAAGATGACAGAGGATGACCAACGACAATTCTCCTTAAACTTTTATATCTGATGGCAAAGAAATGTAAGTTTAGGAAGAATTGTCTCTGGGAAACAGCCCAGTGGGACTTACGGAAAGAAAAACATTTCCTTGAATTCTCTTGTTTTATCTTAAAAGTGCATGCAAGTTTGCATTGCAAACCATAATGGACCTATTTGCTATAATAAAATAAAACAAAGTAAGCAAACCGGAAACTTCCTGAGAATATTTGGTTAATATTGAATTGAGTATGGTTTCTGGAAAAGTAGCCTGAGTTGAAAAGAGCTGATATTGACTATCAGATTCAGAATCCACTTAATGTTCTGCTCTGACTTGGTTCACAGTCATTTTGAAAATGTAGGCTCCCATAAAAATGACGACTGCATCTTCTGCTTGCCGAGCTACATCTGGGTAATCACCAACGACAGATGCCCGGAATGTAGCCCGCAGCTGGCATGCTGCCACATTGTCAGCTGTAGTTTTTCCAACCTTGGTGAGTGTCCCTTACTGAGAGGTTAAGTTATTTGTGTCACATTATGGTTAATTTTTTGTGTTAACTTGCCTAGACCGTGGTACCCAGATGTTTCTTTGGTTTTGGGTGGTTTTTTTTTATTTGAGAGAGAGAGAGAGAATGTGTTCGATTGGGGGAGAGGGACAGAGGGGAAGAGAGAGAGAGAGAGAGAGAGAGAGAGAGAGAATCTTAAGCAGGTTCCACATTCAGCGTGAAGCCTGTTGTGGGGCTCAATCCCACAACCCTGGGACCATGACCTGAGCCAGAATCAGGAGTCAGATGCTCACTGACTGAGCCACCCAGGCACCTCTCCCAGATGTTTCTTCAAACATCATTCTAGATGTTTCTGGGAAGTCATTTTTTAAAAGAGATTAATGTATAAATCCATAGATTCAGATGGATGGGTCTCATGCTATTAGTTGAAGGCCTTCTCCCTGGTGGAAGAGGGAATTCTAGGAAACTACCTTCAGAGGCAAACTGTAACTCTCCCCTGGGTCTCCATCCTGCCTGCCTACCCCACAGAGCTGGGACAACTGAGTGAGTGAATTCCTTAAAAATGAACGAGTGTCTCTCCCTCTCTCTCTCTCTCTCCCACTCTCTCTCTCTCTCGCCCTCCATCCACCAATACACACACACACACACACACACACACACACACACACACACACCCTCTGGGTTTTATTTCTCTGGAGAACCCTGACTCATACAGGTCATGTGGTGCGCTGAAAGGGTAACTGATTGATTGACTATCAAGGGAATAGTCATCAAAGAATTTTTTCAGAGAGGAAAAATGACCAACAATGCTATTCCTCACTAATGCTCCGGTGAACATCAATCTTCCATTTGTGTACGTGAACTAAGTCACAAAAGTCTTATCACCTCTATCATGATGAACTCCTTGCCAAATTTTCAAACACGTCTTCATCACAGCTTTGCCTTGGATTACATGTTTGAGGGAAGTTGTTCTAGACGATCTACTAAGAAAGCCAATGAATAAACATTGAGGTTAATTAAATGAAGCCAATTTTTAACCTTTTTTCCTTCATTTTCACTTCAAGAGGAAAAGCTATAAGTTCACCCCTGAGTTCCTAAATTCTGATCTTCACCTCCTAGTGCGACAACCATATGGTTTTGCCTGGGACCGGGGTTTTCTGGAATATGGCACATTTAGTGCTGGAAACTGGAGAGTCCCATGCCAACTGAGACTTAATAAGTTTACATCTCTCGGTGGTACAGCATGCTTTCAAAACCCTTCGCTTCTCATTACAAACCAGTCTGAAATAACGAGTCTCCAAGGCAACAACATTTGTTCTTTCGTGGTCACCCCCACTGAATGGGGAAAAAAATTGACAAGGCAGGCAGTCCCTTAAGGAGGTCTTTGCAAAAGATCCAGGAGCTGCTGGCCTTCGGGGTGCATCATGGCACACCAACACTGTTACCGCTCAAATTAGTCCCGGGCGCTCGTATGCCCTTACTTTTTTTTTTCTAGTTGACAAAGCATTAATGATGACTTACTTTTTTCTGTGACTATGTAATAAGAAGTAGAAAGGACTAAGTTTTTCTCGGGTGACATAACCGTGAGTTCTCGCACACTGAGAAATCACACGAGCCAGATCCTGCTCCCAGGTGACCAGCTCCAGCGCTGTGTTCAGGCATATTTGCATAATTCCTTCCCTTCCCAAGGCTGTTTCCCCAAACAATGATCTTACGCAGTTTGCCTGCTACTGCAGCAGAGCCAAATTGGCAGCCCCCTCTCCGCACCCCTCAGTGTTTTATTCCAACCTCGCAGAAAACACAATAAATTCTCCAGTACAGAAAAGTGAGATTCTTCCCATTTTGTTTGCATCTGGTGTCACAACACCTTTTGAGGGCAAAATGTCAAGGTTTTCCTTAAATTGTTGATAAAATCAATGTCCCTGAAAATGTGTGATAGAGTTAAGGAGGTCGGGGCGGATTGAGGGTAGTCTTCAAGAACAATGCCAGTTGCTCGCACTCTGTTACCCTCAAGGTAAGGGACGGTATGAAACGAAATATTTTTTGAGCTAGGATTAAAAAATGACTATATTTGTGGCTAAGATTTAAGAAGTGAGTGTTTTATGTGTAGTACTTTAGCAGGTACAGCGAATTCAAGGGCTAAAGGCTAGAGAGACAAGAGAGGATTAACAGTACTAGCTGTTGGTCTCCATGATCATAACAGATTTCAAACAGGCATGATTGCAACCCATGGAGTGAATCGATTGTGTGGACTCTAGGCTACAGGGTCCTTCTTTACCCATCTTTATATGCCTCTCAGCTCCTCACCCAGTGCCCTTTACAAGAAGGTGATCAATAATAACAATTGACGTACCTCCAGCAGCTTTAATTTGTACAAATCACCGAAAAGAAACGTGAGGTCTATCATCATGGTCCCCTTGTGTGTAGGTACCTGAGAGAACAAAGCTTCTGTTGGTGACCACATCCAAGAAACGCGTTTCAACAAACACAAAAGTTATCTGACTGTTCATGCTGTTCTTTTACAAACTAAAACCATAGTAAAGAGTCATTTAATTGGCAAAATGTAAAGAAGAAAAAGTTGGCTGGTGAAGAGGGAGAATAATAATCTGGAAGAGGTCGTCGTGGAGGCATATCAAGCCAGGGAAATGTCTGTCAGAGGAAGGTGATACATTAACACCATCAAGGCAAGGCTGGGCTGCTGATAGGATTTGGGAGTGAAGGAAGTAGAAGTCTGTTATAAAACCAACATTTTAAGCAATGATTCAGTTATTATGGTCTGGGGGCGAGAGATTGGAAGACAATTTAGAAAATGCAGATAGAAGGCAGCAAATACTTGGAAATATTCTACTTAGCTGAATCTTGACTGTTTAGATAGTATTATATATATATATAGTATAATAAATATAATAAGTAAATATAAATTGTAGTATTTATTATACTATATATTTTGTACTTTGAAAGTATTTTAAGATCCCACATGGAAATACCCACTCACACATTAATTAATTGTTTTTATCCACAATGTATTGTGAACACATGTTATGTAAGAGGCACTGGGCTGCTTATTTGCATGATAGTCATTGTCTTTGAGGAGCTCAACTCCTAGTGACAGAATTCTGGTCATTAACAGTCTGGGCTCTGCTTGGTAACATGGTTTTCTTAGGATGTAACAGCACCTGAATGAATGCATGGTGTGTGGCTCCTAGAATTAAACTTTGGCACAGACCAGAGCTTTTCTTTATCCAGTGTGATCACTGGGAATGCCTAGCATTGCCTGGCAAACAGCAGGCACTTAATAATTATTATTGAAGAGGGATGATGGGGCACGAGGGTGGGCGGTGCCCCTGTTGGAAATCACAGAAGTACCTAGGTATTGGTGAGATGTGCCTATAGGTCATGTTCCCTGAGGACATGGGGTCCCCTCTGGTCTGTGCACTTTCCCCTTGCCTTCTTGTTTCCTCACCTTTTTTTTATTTGTTTGTTTTTTTATTTTTTAATGTTTTAAATTTATTTTTGAGAAACAGAGAGAGACAGCATGAAAATGGGAGGCTCAGAGAGAGAGGGAGACACAGAATCTGAAGCAGGCTCCAGGTTCTGAGCTGCCAGCACAGAGCCTGACATGGGGCTTGAACCCCTGAGCCATGAGATCATGACCTGAGCCGAAGCCAGATGCTCAACCGACTGAGCCCCTACCCCACTCTTGACACCAGCGAGGCTGCTTTCTTCCCTCACAGCTCTCTGGGTCCAACCATGCCTGCAGAAGGACAGTGATCTTCTTCTGAGAGACCCAGAAACATAAAACAATTTTCTCTCCTCCTCTCTGTCCTCATGCAATAGTTTCTTCTCAAAATCCTCTGCTCTACACCAGTGCTCCTGTGCCTGTAAGTTTGCTCAGTGCGCACAGACCCCCCTTTCCTTTCTCAGGTCACTGTAGCTAATAGACAGACTTAGAAATCAGCCAGAGTGCAAATGTTTGACAAATACCAGGTATGGGTTTCATTTCAACAGTTCCCTGAGCCCAAATATGAACTTGGACTTCTAGGTTCATTTTTGAATTGAATTCGTTTAGTTCAAATACTCAAAATGTTTTGGAGTTCTGTTGCTGGATTAGGAAACGGACATCTGCTTCCTTTGTAAAGGGGCCCAGCAACTAAATTGGTATTGCATTACACACATTAGATTGCAGGTTAGGTCACATGTCCTTGAATCAGTCTGGCGGTGATGTAATTCTGATGTGAAACAGTGTTAGAAATATTGAAGCTTTTCCAGCTATTTGGAAAATATGTTTATGATCCAGTGGGCTTTTGGAGTTCAAGTTCCCACTAGCTTGTTTTTGCTTGTATCTGTAGTCAAGTAAGGAATCACTTAAGAAAGAAATGTGGAGAGCATGATTTTATCCCCAAAGAGCTACACTGTGCCTCAGAAAGGAACAGTTGTAAACAGCTTCATTTTAGGGTCCCGGACCCAATTCCAGTGTGAGGCAAGGGTCCCCCGATGCACAACACCAAGGGATTCATGGACATCAGCAGGGTGGCGAAGAATTAATCTCAATTCTGATAATACCCACTCACAGATACCATTAGATTCTGCAGGCTAACGAATCAGTCCTTCAAAGAATCCCCCCATCTGGGGTGCCTGAGTGGCTCAGTCAATTGGGCATCCGATTTCCGCTCAGGTCATGATCTCAGTTTGTGGGTTCAAGCCCCGCTTCGGGCTCTGTGCTGACAGCTCAGAACCTGAAGCCTGCTTCAGATTCTGTGTCTCCCTCTCTCTCTGCCCCTCCCCTGCTAGCTTTCTCCCTCTCTCTCAAAAATAAAAAATAAACATTAAAAAAAGTTTTTCCCATTGATCCTCCACTTCAGATGCAATCACAAGCCCGGCTGTTACCTGTGCTTCTGACCAACACGTTACAGATCGGAGGTTCCAATGATCTCCTCCTTATGTTTGATCAGTTTGTTAGTGACTCACAGGACTCCGGGAAACACTTATCTACATTTACCAGTTTATTAAAGGATACGGTAAAGGGTGTGAATCAACAGCCGGATGAAGAGATGCATAGGGAGAGGGATGGAGAGAGGACAGGAAGTTCCTGCTCTCTGTAGACACCACAGTCCTTGCATCTCCGTGTGTTCGCCAACCTGAAAGCTCTCCAAACCCGTCCCTTTGGGGTTTTATGGAGGCTTCATTGCATAGTCATGATGGACTAAGTCACTATCATTGGTGATTGATTCAACCCCCAGACTGTCTCTCCTCCCCGGAAATTTCCAACCCTCTAATCACATGGTTAGTCCCCCTGTTAATCAGCTCCCATGCTTAGGGTCCAAAAGTCACCTTGCTAACATAAGACAACTTTATTACTCTGAACACTTAGGAAATTCCAAAGGTTTTGGGAGCCATGAACTGTAGAGCAGACCAAATTTATATCTCAAATAAATCACAATATCCAAGACTAAGTTTGTTTGACCTGTCCTAAGCACTTGGCTTATTTGAGAGCACATTTCAACACTTAAAAATCCCTTCCTTTTCTTCTTTCTTGAATGAATGACCATTTTTCTCTCTTTTCAAATAGTGAAATTGGCAGGACACATCTGTTTTTTCGTAAAATCCAGTTGCTCTTCTGATGGGCCATACCACCTGCCGCCTTCGGGGACAGAAGTTTCCATGACATGTGCCCTGACACATCACTGTTCTTTCTTTTTCAGTAATTTTATTACCATAGTGGGTGTTTTCCTAAATAAACAATTAAAATATTTATTGAGGTCTTACCATGTGCCAGATGCCGTAGAAAGGGTTTTATATATTTTAATTTCAATTTATATATATATATACATTTTTTAAAATGCTTATTTATTTTTGAAATAGAGAGAGCAAGAGTGAGCATGCACACATGTGGGGGGAGGGGCAGAAAGTGGGCTGGTATAGAAGATCCTTGACAGCAGAGAGCCCGATGTGGGGCTTGAGTGAACCCACAACCGTGAGGTCATAACCTGAGCCGAAGTCAGGTGCTCAACTGCCACTCCAGATGTCCCTTGGTATATATATTAAATATATACGTATTTAATCTTCAAAAATATCCTGTAATGTATTATTTACCTTGTTTGACAGAGAAGGAAACAGAAACTCAGAGAGTTGGAATAACTGGCCCAAAATCACGTTGATCTTAAGTGCCCAAACTGGTATTCAAGTTTAGTCTCTGAAATCACAAGCTCTGTTCATTCTTCATCATGCTGGTGCCAAATTAACATATCAACTGCTTCCTCATTCATTTGGCCTACTTCCAGTTCTGATCTCCCTACAAGTCAGTCCTCAGTCATGCAATTCAGGCAAATTAGGGAGACATAGGCTATGATCATTTAAGGAGAAGAGTTAGCAATATTTGAACCTTTATATGTACTGGGCACAATGCTATGCATCTCTGTATATTTTCATAATTCAGTGGCACACATGCAGGAGGGTTGGGGAAAAAAATAATAATAAAAGAAGTTTCCAGAAACATTAAGACAAACTTTTAGGGGTGCCTGGGTGGCTCAGTGGGTTGAGCATCTGGCTTCAGCTCAGGTCATGATCTCACGGTTCGTGGGTTCGAGCCCCACATCGGGCTCTGTGCTGACAGCTAGCTCAGAGCCTGGAGCCTGCTTCAGATTCTGTGTCTCCCTCTCTCTCTGATCCTCCCCTGCCCACACTCTCATTGTGTCTCAAAAAAAAAAAAAAAAAAAACCAACAAAAAACCACCCAAAACCTTTAAACTGTTGGTGTATCGGGAACTAAAACTTTTAAAGCACTTCCTCTGCATTTCTGAGTGTGAGGCATTCCGGGAGGGGCGCCATCCTAAGAATGAAGTTTATTCCTGTCTAGCTGGTCTCAGAGCACAGCCCTAAAACACAATGTGACTCTGGGGATATGCATCAGAGAGATCGGTAGTGATCTTCGAACAAGAACCCATTGCCGTTCTAGAATATTCATTTTCTTCCTGACCACTTTCAGTGAAGTTAAAAGCATCAAAGTCATGCAAAAGCTTTTATGAAAATGAATGTATCAAACAAATGGATCTTTAAAATAATCCGAGAGTTGATGCACGCTAATAATATTAGCTTCAATTATATTTAGCCTTTTTCAAATAAAGCCCTTGCAAATAGACAAAGGAAGACAGCTTCCATTTCCGCTTCTCTCCCCACCAAAACCTCCCTTTATGCAGAATGACTCATGGCTTAGTCTGCGGCCCAAACAGCAAGTCAAGAGATCAACAAAAGAACGGGAGGAAGATGGTGCCCTCCTTTCTTTTTCTCCTTAAGTGCTAAACAAAGGTCTCCCAAGAGAGGCTGAAATTGGTCAGGATGTTGAATTCTCTCTATCTGGCAGATTTCATTCTTTTATACTTATTGTCTTCCTCTCTCCCAGATGCCATTCAATTAAATAAGAAATAAATGTTAGCACCATTAAGAGGCTCAGATAACTCCATGGTGCATACTAATTCACCCTGGTTTGTCTGCAGTGTGTTTCCAAATGCCAAGCCCAGCTCATTTCATTTCTGGATCTCGGGAAACACTATTTATAACATAAGTTGTCACCCCATTGGAGACACTCTCTATAAGTGATAATGAACCTTGCAGTGTTTATACAGGAGGATATGTCTTACTAAATCACAGCCTTTGCCCTGCATACCATTAGCATTATCAAGCCAGCCTCCAATACCTGCAGATTGGGCGGGAGAAGGAAAAATCAGTTTGCAGATGCCTGAGAGCTAACCGCTGAGGCTTCTTCGTGTTGTTTTGTTTTCCCCTGGAATGAATCACTTGTCAGAGGAAATTATGTTGATAACTTTCATGCAGTTACCTTGATAACAAATTAACATTCCCAGTGACTGCATGCATTACTTTGTAGTGATGCAAGTCCACTTTCCTACAACGCTGCATATTCATCTGAGTGATACCAGCTTGCATCACCGAGCAGAAACAATAGGGGGGCCTCTGTCACCCATCGGGGAAACTGACGCTTTTATTTCCGATTTCCATTTCGGTTCGGATCCTGAGACGGTTGGTGGCAGTGTCTCCCAGCAGTTGAGGACATTACTACTGATTACAGCATAATGACTCCCCATTGATTAAATGTGGTTTACCTGGCGTCATCAGAGGTGGGTCAGGAGGCGAATAGAAATTGTAACCGCTAACAAATGGTAGGCCTATAGCCACCCATCTGGGTAGGCAAAGATAGGATACAGAATAGCAATTTAAGTCCTACGGACAGGGCTAACCTATTAATTTTCTTTCTTTTTATTTTCCTTAAGTGTACTTAGTCATTTTGAGAGGAGGGGAGGCATAGAGAGAGAGGGAGTGAGTGAGAATCCCAAAGTGGGGCTCGAACTCACAAACCCTGAGATCACGACCTTAGCTGAAATCAAGAGTCGGACGCTCAACCAACTGAGCCACCCAGGCGCCCCTAGCCTATTCATTTTCTAAAATGAATTAGCAATCAATTCAGAAAAACAACTGGCTTGATGAATTTTAAAATTGGCATCAGCGGATCTAATCAACCGAGTCTGCAAATCACCAAGCTCATTCTTTATGGAACCACGAACTCAAGAATTCTTCTTCAGTGATGTCTTTATCATTTTGGTGTTATGTACAAATCAAAATGACTCTTTGACGATTGTAAACTCAGTTAACAGCCTGGCAAATAAAATCCTGTCTTCTCAGTTGTTTTATTCATAAATCTGCAGTCAGTACTCAGGCATATATATATATATATATATATATATATATATAATTGAATATATAAATATATATAATTGAATATATATAAAACCAAGCTGTACTATCCAGAATATTCCTAGTTAACAGTTAAACTCCAGCCCTCAGCCCCGCCTCCCTCCCATCATGACTCCGTGATACAGGATGAAAGCAAGGCTATTGAAAAAATATTTTTAGACCCTTAACATACTTGAAAAACCTGATAGCAGGAAATGTTATTTGGGGCAATTTAATATCACATTAGCTAACTTGGAGGGGAGAGAAGGTTTTTGTCTTTATTTTTGTCTCTTAATTTTGTGGAGTTTGGGCCTTTGTGGGGGGAAAAAGTCACAAAACCTGGCACATGCCTAGTGAATTAACATCTTGAGTCAAACTAAGTTATACTTTAAGAACATACATCAAATAATTCATAGACTAAGGAGTTGGTTCAGTTCCTGGAAAGTGATTTATTGTAAATTTCTGGGGCAGTCCTCTTGGGGAGGATGGTGATAGACAATGAGACCAAAAATGTCTAAGAATTCAATTACCTGATGAAATAAATATAGAATTTATGATAATGTGGTTAAGAAGCAAGACTGAGGTTTATCTTTGTATATTAATCACAAAGTGTTTGATTATGAAAGGAAACATGACACTGTTTAAGTTGTTAAAATTAAACATCTTATTTTATTTTTGAGAGAGAGAGCGTGGGAGCAGGGGAGGGTAGGGGGAGAGAGAGAGAGAGAGAAAGAGAGAGAGAGAATCTTAAGCAGGCTCCATACCCAGCTCAGAGGCCACGTGGGGCTAAATATCACGACCTTGAGATCATGACCTGAAGAGTCGGGTGCTTCATTGACAGAGCCACCCAGGTACCCCTTTTTAAATCATTCATTATAAATAAGTACTTCATTTGTCCTAATTATATGTGATTCTTAAATAGTCATTAAAGCAAAGTCACCTAGATTTCCACTAGTGTGTATTTTGTTGGTCTATTTCAAGCTACTGCATGACCTGGAAACATGGAAATAAGATTTCTGAAGTCTTCCAAAATCCAAACTTGTCTCTCACCCTATCCATGTGTATTAATTAAATTTTACCTTAATAATTCTAATCCAGGTTGGAGTGGAATAGAGCTCAGCACAGGTGTTTTAGCTTGATTTCCATGGAGTTGGGGCTTCAGGGCACTAAGTGGGTCTTCAGGACCAGAGGAGGGATTTTTCAAGGTCAGTTGCCCAGTGACTCCTTCACTGTCATTGTAAGAAGTTTCTTGGCTTTCCAGGATTACCGTAGACCATCTGCTTCTCAGTTATTCCCACATATTAATGCTGAAGTCACTCCACCAAACATGCTTATTTATCATCGTTTCATAACCTGCATTAAATTTCTCAAGTCATTGCCGGGCCCTCAGAGCATCCATCTTGTCTTTACTCCCTGCCCCATGTCGGCAAATTTATTCGCTGCTCTCCTTGCCTCTCTCTTGCCTCTTTCTGAGCTATGCTTCTATTCTAGCTGTCTCTACCTTCTATTGAAATAGTAAGTCTTTTCTGACAGCCCTTAAAAATTTATATCCAACCCCTACCACTCCAAGTAAAGAGGTTAGGGCATCTAAAGAGAGGAAATCTGGGTCAGAACTGATCATCTCAATTAATTCAGCAAATTATTTCCTGACACATAAAACAGCATGAATTCCTCTGCTCTTACCTGGTCTCATGGATTGGATGAGGCTGAATGAATTGTTTTAATTCTACAAACTACACTTTGTCCGTGTGTTGCCAGAAACCGTACATCGCTGTCGCTCATAACAGAGGATGGCACTTTTTTCCTAGTTTGGAGGCAAAGTGAGGTATCCATGGTTAATATCTAAAATCAAATCCAGAATTAGGGTCAGAGTAACATTGTGTTCTCACTGAACGAAACTTAATTTTTTTATACAGACACATGTTTTGTTTTCTTTTATAGTTTATTGTCAAGTTGGTTTCCATATAACACCCAGTGCTCATCCCAACAAGTGCCCTCCTCCATGCCCATCACCCCCTCTCCCCCACCCCCATCAGCCCTCAGTTTGTTCTCAGTATTCAAGAGTCTCTCATGGTTTGCCTCCTTCCCTCCCTCTCCTCAACTATTTTTCCCCTTCCCCTCTCCCATGGTCCTCTGTTAAGTTTCTCCTGTTCCACTTATGAGTGAAAACATATGGTATCTGCCTGACTTATTTCACTTAGCATAACACCTTCGAGTTCCATTTACGTTGCTACACATGGCCAGATTTCATTCTTCCTCATTTCCCGACACATGGTTTTTTTTAAGTTAACTTATTTATTTTGAGAGAGAGAGAGAGAGCAAGAGAGAGAGAGAGAGAGAGCAAGCAGAGGAGAGAAGAAAGAGGGGAAGAGACAAAATCCCATGCAGGCTCTGGACTTTCAGTGCAGAGCCCGATGTGGGGCTCGAACTCACAACCGTGAGATCATGACCTGAGCCAAAGTCACAACCATGAGATCAACCAACTGAGCCACCCAGGCACTTCGAAACTTAATTTTTTTTAAGTCATAAAAATACACAATGAGTGTATTGACTCAGTAGCAACCATACTTCGACCTTAGTGCCAGGAAATGTAGCAAGTGGTCAGGAAATGTTAGCACTATAATTACTTTGCATTTATTGATTAATTTTATCTTTGAACAATACTATGATATGGATTCAATATCATCCCATTTAGCAGATATATTAGTTTTGTAAAATTTGAAAATTATTTTACATTTAAAATAATTTAAATTATTTTAATTTTGTACTAACATTAATTTTAACATTATAAAATTATGTTTTAATTATGTTTAAATTGAAGTATAGTTGATGTACAATATTATATTAATTTCAGGTGCACAACATAGTGATTTACCATTTATATACATTACAAAATGCTCGTCATAATGAGTGCAGTCACCACGTGTCACCATACAAAGTTATTACAATATTTTTGACAATATTCCCTATGTTGAACTTTTCATTCCTGTGGCTTATTTTTTATAACCGGCAGTTTGTACCTCTTAATCCCCCTCACCTATTTGCCCCTCCCCCTCTGGCCCCCTCACTTCCCACTCCTTTTGCAACCACGAATTTGTTCTTTGTGTTTCTAAGTCACATATATTAGTTTTCTAGTTTACTAAGCATTAAACATAATATTGTTTAAATATTTAAAAATCTTTCGGGATGCACATCTCCTTTCTTCCTTTGCTATACAGACTTTGTGCCAACGACTGAAATCTTATTTTGTGATTGAGGACATTGTTTTATGATTTGTGAAAAGGTGGGTTTTCTGAGTATTACTTTGAATCATGCAGCCATGTTGTTGTGGAAGATGTGAGAGATTGAGTCAACCCAAGGACATGCCATTTTCTTGTCATTGCCTCTTTTTTCATAAAACGAATGTGCACACATATACACATATGTGGTTGAGGCTGTTGGTAGGTTAACTGCAAGTTGAGGATTTTCGTTCTAGCTGAAAAAACAGATTGTGTTGAGATTTGATTCTATGTCTTGTTGCATATTTTTCTTGATGACATTTTCTTTTGCCAACAAAAAATTCCCATATTCTCTGGAAATGACCAGCCTGTAGCAGTAGTAACAAGGAATCACCAAAATTTAAACTGCTTGAAAAAAGAAAGAGAGATCATTCTAAATCTATTGAATCCACTGATGACTGATCCAACGGACGTGCTTCTGAAAGCCCACTCATCAGCATCAGCCCTTCGCTTTGGAGTTACTGGGCTTGGTCCCGGGACCAGGCCTCTGAAAGTGAACCCATCACCAAGTCTCACCTGAACAGCCTGCCTCTCCTGCCTCTGACAGCACCCCCCCCCCCCCCCCCCCCCCCCCCCCCCCCCCCCCCCCCCCCCCCGCCAATCGCTGAAGTCCATTCTTCTCAAACACTCTACATCAGGTCCGTTATCTACTTTTCTCAGACACTGTGTCTGTGTAGCATAACTATCCCTTATTTAAGGAAGTAATACATTCAGTTCTGTGGTTTGGTATTATTGTTTGTTTATTAAAAATTGGACACCTTCTTGCTTACTAATAACATGAAGGCCGTTGGGCCCTCCTTTATGACCATGTGGAACAAATGACAGCTTGAACTTCTTAACTCTTTATGCCAATGGTCTTCTTTCTTGATTGATCATCTCAAGCATAAGGCATAAGTCAATGATTTATCTTCCTTGGAGCATTAATAGGACCAAAGTGCTAACTTCCAATTTCCACATAGTGGCAATTTAAAGGTTCAGAAAGGCCTCTCCCAGTCCAGCACATCTAAAACTTCTGTATCACACATCTTTTATAAGGCCTGGTTAAGCCAGGAGAAGTAAAAGAGTTTCTCAGGGTCTTTCTAGAAACTTCTTATAAGTACAGATGCAAAAGAGAAAGATAGTCCCAAAGCCAGTGTTTGCCCTGAAGGTATGTGATAAAACTTGGTGCCTATTTCCTGGGTTTAGTGGGACCCATGCACAGGGACAGGAGCAAACCCTGAGTCCTAAACAGGGAAAGGCTATCAGTCAAAGTTCTTGCATAAATCTACTGTAGAAGAAATTTCCCCTGCTGATGAAGATGTTACAGACACATCCTGGAGATACATTTGTCTCATGCTTGGCTTTCAGTGAATTGGAGGAAATTTCCAATTATAGTTTCTTTTTTTTTAATGTTTATATGTGAGAGAGAAAGAGAGACAGAGCATGAGCAAGGGAGGGGAAAAGAGAAGGAGACACAGAATCCAAAGCAGGCTTCAGGCTCTGAGCTGTTAGCACAGAGCCTAACGTGGGACTTGAACTCATGAGCCGTGAGATCATGACCTGAGCTGAAGTTGGACGCTCAACCAATTGAGCCACCCAGGCACCCCTCCACTTATAATTTCTAACCTTCTAACCACAAGCCTGCTATCACAGGGTTTGGGAGCAAATTCCTTCTGCCTGGTTGGTGGTAGAAAATATATTGTCTTGGTTTAGTGGTGCCCCCAGGAAGCTGGCAGATACAAATGCAAATACTCTCTAGAGTATTTCAACTACAGCCTCAAAAAATTCCCAGAGATAGACAGTTTCAACCACAGCCTCAAAAAAATTCCCAGAGATAGACTTCCAAGAAGATGAGTTCATAATTTAAAAAAATTAAGCAAGAACAATCCATTATAATCAAAAGTCAGCAGTAAAAAACAGAGCACAGAATTAGATTTGTAAAACAAATAGACATGAAAATGATCAGAGACAGAACATGAAGCCAGTATATCTGATGTTTTTACCAGAAAGTACTGAGAATATAATGAATAAACAAAAGATTGAAATTTACCAGGGAATTTGAAAAGAACCAAATAGAACTTCCTGATAAGAAAATGCAATAACCGGAAGGCAGGGACACTAGCCTTAGAGGAGGTTTTGAGGGTTCCTGTCTATCTGAGATAAGGGTGAAATAGGAAAATCAGGGAATTTGATACCAAAGGAAAGGTTCAGTCTCTTGTGGTCTCTCAGGCAACGTGTCATTTCACTCCTGGCCCCCAGTCTGGCTTTTGAACTACCTGAGAGAAAAGACAAAGTAAGTTGACACATGGGAACCAGTCCATCACTATTTTACTGATGAGATGGTTTTGGAGAACGTGACTCTAGTCTGTGAGCAAGCCGACCTCCTAATTCAGAACTTCAAAACAAGGCAGATTTTAACACCACTCAATGGGGCCAGGATAGAAGAGAACCTGTACTCTTGAGGCACTCGCAAGAGAGGCATGGAAGAAGCCTCAGAAAAAATGTCTTCCCCCAAACCACCAAGATATGTCAAACCATCTGCCCTGAGGCACCGTGAATGCCAAGGTGATGAAAAGCAACCCATGTGCTAAGGATAGCCCACCTACATGAAAGGAAGCTTTAAGAGTGAAAGGGGAACATTAGGCCCTAGAGTCCATTCAAGGTGTGGTCATTCTCCATCCGGAAGGAGATTAGCAGGCTCTCAGGAGAGACCTAATCCCATCCTGCTGCTGCCTTTCTCCCAATACCAACCACTGTCTTCTGGGCGCCCTCTGGGATTTCCTGTGCAGTGCAGATTTTGCTCCCACAACTCTCTGGAAGGAGTTAGAAAGATGCATTAATAAACTCAAAGTCAAGGCTACTCTGAACCCGAGTGAAAATGCAATCCTTCCATTTCCGTTGCAAATTAGCACTAGCCACGTTGTCCCATTCAGCTCATTCAGGTGTGTCCAGCTCAGACATTCTGAAGTGAAGTTCAAGGGCAATATTACTAACAAAGTACAGTAATGCAGCACAACTACACAGAAACCCCGATTTTGACTCCAAACCTTCTCCTGTTATGAACTTGCCTGCAGGAAATTTGAGTCCAAAGATTAAATTCCCTTGCAGGCTGAAGTTCAAACACACGGGGATTAACATCTGAAAGTCACTTCTGTTTTCTGTGTGAGTGAAAAATGGAAAGATATTACAGTCCCCTCATCCCTCAATTTCTTACTCTGGCTGCTCAAGCCAGAGGGTTCTTCCTGCCTTGGTCAGTGGTTTACAAACTTTTCGTCTCCATGTCCCTTTAACAATTGTTGAGAACACCAAAGTGCTCATCAAATTTATTATATTAGAAAGCAAAGTTGAGCCATTTAAAAATAGCTATGAATTCGTTTAAACATAACAAATTAAACCCATTACGATTTGACACAGCTAACATATATTTATTAAAAAGAACTCTATTTTCCAAAACAAAACATATAGTAAAAAAGAGTGGCTTTTTTTTTTTACATGTTTGCAAACTTTTTTGAATGGCTGGTTTAATAGGAGACATCTGGGTTCTTACATACACTTCTGCATTCAATCTGTTGCAATATGTTCTTTTGGTTGAAAAATCTGGGGAAGCTCCAGCCTGATATAGACACGCAGTTTGAAAAGAGAGGTGTATTTTTCACACCTGTCTCAGATAATTGTGGATTTCCTCCTTTGGTATTACACTGATACTTGTAAGTGTTAGTTTCTTAAAGGTTAGTTTCAGTGTGGAATCTGAAACTCTACCATTGCACTTCTCAGACTTTGTTACATTAAAATCCATTGGAGTATCTTGCATTTTGAAAGGATCTTTTACCCTTGTGTAATTTTGTTAAAATCATATGTTGGTCATTTGGAAAATATTGGTTCATTGAATTAGCCAGAACTCCTGAATGTTGACATGTTTCACTATTCAATATTGAAAAATGATATTTGTGGGATGCCTGGCTGGCTCGGTCGCAGGACCTTGCAACTCTTGATCTCGGGGTGGAAAGTTCAAGCCCGTGTTGGGTGTAGAGGTGACTTCAAAAATACATAAATAAATAAGCTTTTAAAAATCCACATTTGTTAATATTACCACCATCTTATCAGGGAGATCATTAAGTTGCAGGAAGCTGTCAAGCTCATGGTGATGGATCCAAATGTAAAGAAATTCATATTTTTGCAGATAGCTTAGCTTTTATCATTAGTGATCATTATTATTAGCTCTTTCCAAACTTGAACTAAGAGGACCTTTGCTCATTTTTGAGCCAATAGTTGCCAAATACCCAAGCGAGAATAACCAGAGTCGTTCCTTTCAATAAAAAAGATGTTCACTAAAAAAAAAAAAAAAAAGGCTACTTCAGTTCAGTTTTGAATTCAAACAATCACACACATACTTATCCTCTAGACAACCTTCATATTTTGGTCCCCAGCAAAAGAATTCGATGTGGCTTTTCCATTTTATCACATAGAATATTAAAAGGATATGTACTCAAGGGATGGGATTTAATAAAATTAATACTTTTTACAGTTTTGCTAAGGACGTTCTTTTTTGTTGAGTTAGTTTATTTATTTTGAGAGAGACAGAGACAGCACGCTAGTAAGGGAGAAGGAGAGAGAGGAGAGAGAGAATCCCAAGCAGGCTCTGCACTGTCAGTGCAGAGCCCAGCATGGGGCTCGAACTCACAAACCGTGAGATCACGACCTGAGCCAAAACTGAGAGTCGGAGGCTTAACCGACTGAGCCACCCAGGTGCCCCTTACCGAGGACAGTCTTAAGGGAGTGTGGATGTAAAGGTTCTTTAGTGAGAGTGGGGGTAGCAAAACATTCTGGACTACAACACAGGTGGGCGCCATGCCTGCCAAGGGGCCAGCGGTCCATGCGGCCTTACTTGTGCACCAATGGTACATATGTCAACTGACAAAAGCAAATCCCATCTTACTTATTATTAAGAAAATAATTTGAGAAAAATATGAGAATCATTTTGACCTGGCAGACACCCTGAAAGGGCTGTGGACCACTCCCTGAGGTCTGTGCTCCGGGGAGACACCTGGGCTCTCTCCCTATCTGCAGTGGACATTGTTGTTTCTGAGCTTCAGAAATGCAGTGAATGAAAATCCCTGAGCACCTTTCTTTTGAAAACATTTAAAGAGTTCGTAGGACATGCGCAGGTATCACAGCTCGGACCCCACACCCACCAGACTGAGAAAAGAGGCCGATCCTTGACTCTGAGGACAGCTCTGCCCAGCAATCTGAGGAAAGCTCTGCCCGGCAAAACTAGGTTTCTAGAACCCAGGAAAGTAGTTTGCCACAGGAGACAGCAGGAAGCGAGCCACATTTGGGAGAAGGTTATCTGGCTTCCGTCTTCCCTGGACTTATGCTAGTTGTCTGGAATCCATGCGATTTGAACTTAAATTTGATGGGGGAAAATCCTGCCAGCAAGGGCATTTACCATGCCTAGAAACAAAGCCCACCCACGCACATCTGCACTCTCGGAAGAGCGGGATTTGAGGCACCGCTGCTTCCTTGCAGAGTTTAGAGTTTTGCAGTGACCATAAGCCCCATCACCAGGAGCTGACTCTCCTGCTTTCGCCACCCCGTCGATCCCTAACCTCCCGATCTGCATTTCCCGTTTGCCTTGCCTGCTGGTGCCCGGCACTAACAATTTAAATCTAGAACTGCACTCAGCGCTCTTCCATGCATGGAATTCTCTAGCACCGTGATTTAAAAACAGCAAATGGGTTCTGCATTCTGTTGTCCAGGACGCTCGTGTCTCTATGGTGGGATCATTGCCTTGGCTCTGTCTACTTAGGTGAGCCTGTACCTGTGTGGGTCAAGGACAAGCTGCGCCTCCTGCACTTGGAGGCCCCGTCCCCTGCTAACGGCCCACACCTTTGCTGAGGCCTGCAGGGCCGGCACTGGCTTGCAGAGTTCCCACACAGGCATTTGTGTGAATCATGGTTGACTGAGGGACCCTTGCCATCACCACTGGAGGCCTCATGGCTTTTTTTTTTTTTTTTTTGGTGGCTGTGGTCCCCCGCGCTTTCCCTTGCCGAGGCCTGTGGACCTTATCAACTTCCGGCCCTGTGCAAGCACCCCTGCCTGTCAGCAGGGGTCAGGAACAGAGAAGCCTTGGCCTATGGACAAAGCTGGCATAAACTGCGGTCAAGGAGCAAGGTCAAGTACTGTGTAGCTTGAGGCATAAAGATTGCCCAGCCTGCAGCACTTAAAAATCCAACAGCACAATTGTGATAACCACTGTGAAGAAGCCTCTACAAACTTCTGAGGTCCCAACACCTGTTTGTGTGCCACAATCAGAGGTTCAAAGACACTTCTTGGGCTCCATCATTCTACATTTTACTTCTCCGAAATCATCGTCCGCATCTTTCTCCTAACTCCCCAACTACAAGTCCTCGTCCCTTTGGCCACCGGAGCTGAGGCTACTTCCAGAAGCTTTACCGGGTCTAGGAGCAGAGATCAGCGTGCTCTGCACGGGAGGAATGAAGGGAAGGAAGGGGAGAGAAGAGAAGATCCCGTCCACACACGTGTCTCCTTCTACACTAAACCGTCACACTGAGATGCTCCGTTTCTCCTGAGGCAGAAGTCAGGGACAGAGAAGCCTGGGGTGTTTCACCAATGGGGTTCCCTTCTTTTGATAGAAGACACCAGGACAGGGGTGAACGTATTCCTTTGCACGTATCTTGGATCCACTTCTTACTCACTGTTTGTTGTTGTTACTTTAATTTCTATAGCTACAGTTTTCTCTTTTTTTAAGTTTTTTACTTATTTTGAAAGAGAGAGCATGCACACATGTGTAGGAGAGGAACAGAGAGAGAGGGAGGGAGAGAGAGAATCCAAAGCAGGCTCCATGCGGTCAGTGCAGAACCCAACATAGGGCTCGAACCCACGAACGTTGAGATCATGACCTGAGCTGACATCAAGAGTTGGTTGCTAACCTGACTGAGTCACCCAAGTACCCCAGTTTTCTCATTATTAAAATGGAGATAGTAATATCTACAAGAAATGATCATTACGTGGATTAGAGATAATATGTGTAAAGCTAGTATAGACATATGCACTTGGTCAAGAGGGGAGAGAAATATGCACAATATATTACGATATATTACAAGGCCGAGTGGGTAATACGTGCTACAATAAAAGAGGAATCAAGTACTCTAAAGACTCAAATGAGGTGAAATTAAATTCTAACACGAGGTTGGTGGGTTGAGAGTTTCAGGAGAGGGATGGCTCTGGAGTTGAGTTTTAAGATTTCATGAGAGTCTCTATCATTCATTTCATTTGATGAGCACATTGTCTTGATCATCTACCCTCTTAGAGGACCTTGGAGAGATAGATATCAACGCAAACAACGGGATTCCTGACTCTGAGCACCCGGATTGAGAAATATCACACACACATGCATGTGCACACAGACTACAGACACAAGAGAAATCCAAAGTATGCACCTGTGAACAAGGTGGTGCACAGCACATATATTTGGTTTGGGCAGAGGACGCAGGAGGTACAAGTCTGAGAGCACTCATTCGAGATGCTTTTCTAGAAGCTTGAAGGGTTATTGATAAAAATAAGAGACAGGAGGGGCGCCTGGGTGGCTCAATCGGTTGAGCATCTGGCTTCAACTCAGGTCATGATCTCGCAGTTCATGGGTTCGAGCCCCACGTCGGGCTCTGTGCTGACAGCTAGCTCAGAGCCTGGAGCCTGTTTTCAGATTCTGTGTCTCCCTCTCTCTCTGACCCTCCCCTGCTCATGCTGTCTCTCTCTCTCTCTCAAAAATAAATAAAACACTAAAAACAATAAAAAAATAAGAGACAGGAGAATGGGAGCAATGTTTGGAAACAAAGTTATTTAAGATTTCTGCACAAGAAGGTAAAGCAGTTAGTGTGATCAGAATAAAAAAGGCTTATTGGAGCAGACTTTTTCTGAGAGATTTGCTCTGAGAGAAATACACGAGTTGGGTTAAAGAATTAACGGGAGAATCAGAGAGTAAAAGGAAGTGTGGGGTTTAGTTACAAGCCGTTCCCTAGATCTGGGGAGCCATGTCCTTCCTGTCAAGATATTCCTTTTTATATCCAAGATATAAGATCATAGTTTAATCGCAAATGTTAAGTCCGTTTAGAGACTCTACCAATGATGCGGGACCCATTTCGCTTATGGTTAGAAAGAGACCCTGACATGATGTTCCAATGGTACATCACTGATGTTTGAGCATGAACATGTTTTCAGGTAGGTACGCTGAAGTTGGAAAATCAGTTTTCTTTGGTAATCTGCAATTATGTCCATTTTGTGAGTGTTTCCCTTCATGTAGAGAAGTTCAGTGAAAGGAATAAGTAATTTCCTGGCCTACTTAATGGATGGAAATACAGTTAATGGCCTCCAACATCTTGGCTTTAGTCAGGTTTCTTGTCTGAAGGCAAGTAAATGGCATGGTTTCAGCTCTGCGGACCGTGGACGGGGGTCTGTGCCATACACAATTAAGCTGGGGGCCGGAGATGTGTCCTTGGAGGCTCTCTCCCCAGCTTGGCAAGCCCCTGCGCAGAGAACCTGCACCGTTTAACAGCCATGTCAGTTTATGGACCATCGTAAACTTAAGTCTCACCGAAGCATGAATAAATAAATTAGCATCTTGAAAGTACATAACAGGAAAGGAAGCAAGCATAGCTGCAGGGTCAGAAGAGTGCTCTAAAGTGCAGTGGTTTGGATAATGCAAATGTTGAATCAGAGCTTTCCCTGCCCAGGTGAGCCCCTAAAAAGAATATGAGCTCTGCACACCGACACGAATTCCACGGACCCCCTGGCATTTGGGGAGCAGGGAACTGGGAGTTATTTCTGCCACTATCTTTTAGAATTCCCTTTTGCCATGACAAGAGAAATTTACAGAGAATTGACTTGTGGTGTAGATTTCCTCCTTCAGCCTCAGAATAGAGCAAGGCCAAGGGCTCGCTTGATGCCTGGTCTTGTGCTATTGGCCTCACTGGGCTTCTCAAGAGTCTACTCCCAATAGATTCTTGGGTGGGATCATAAATCAGCTACACCAGATTCACTGCATTTCATTCCCCCGATGTAGCCTGGGTCTGAGAGTGATTTCGTTACTCAGCTCCATTCCCGGCACCTCCAGATTGGTCCTCTGTCTTTCTGTGAGGATGACACTGAAGCTACTGAGGCCCTTTCTCCCACACTTTGGGGGACAGTAAGTTTCAGTGTGGTGTCCTAAATGCTACCCGGTTAGCTTGATAGCAACTTCCATGGGTGTCCTGTTGAAGTCCAAAGAATACTAGAAATGCACAGTTTCTTTTTTATTAAAGGGCATATTAGAAACATGTTCATCATAACCCTTGATTGACTTAATTGCAAATTGGTCTGTTTAATTAATTACCCTCTCTTTACCCCTATATTCCCACTCTACCTCGTGCACCGCCATCCCTCCATCAAAAGGCAGACATTCTGCCCTAGGATAGAAAACAAGTTGATAGGAATCTGGCTAATTGGGTGTCTGGGACAGCATCACTTCTGTATACCGATTTTCACGCACTTGAGAAATTATACTGTGAAGCCAAATGGCAATTAAAGTAACCACACAATCCTGTAGATGACATCGTGTTCTAGTTATTTCTGTCATGCAGACATGGTGCCAGAGCTCCCAGGAAGACAATTTGGTCCAGTTCTGCCCCTATTGGCGAATTCTTCCCAAGTGATTTGGGGTAAAGTAATGGCAGGGATAGATGCCCACCTTCCCCCCACCCCCCAAATGGAGACGAACTTGCAGAAATCTTCCTTCCACAAGGCACCCAGCAGGGGGAGAGCTTAAGGGGCCTCCCTGTGCTATGGATCGCGCAGATCCTTCCACAGGCACAGTTTTCAGCAGGTGCAATCAGGAAGGGCTTCCAGCAGGAGGCATGGAATGTGAAAGTGCAGTGCCTCCGATCCTGCAAATCCTCATCTTCCTGGGTGCCTTGGCGGGAGGCAGCACCAAGGGCTCACTCTCTTCTGCGGGCAGAGGGCCAGCCTGACAGATGGCGAGGCGGGCCGGCGGCTGCCCAGAGATGGAGACTGTTTCTGGAGAGTTTCATGGGGAAGGGGCAGGCTGCCCGGCTTCAGTGAGCTGAACTGTAATTCAATCTGAGCTCCTCTGCAGAGGTTGGAGGAGGCGCAGCTAGAGTAACTTGTCACTAACCAAACATGTTAATAAAGAGGCTGGAGGCATTCTGATTAGGCGTTTTGACCTTGCTTAATTCCAAGAGGTGGCAGGCCCTGCAGTGAAAGGATTCTGCTCAACATCATGATTTTTTTCGTCTTCATCGGGGATGGGGGGGGGGGGCCTGACCTGGG